>JAQIXG010002285.1:0-18169 GCA_034700105.1 Oconnorella tubifera | reverse complement strand
CATCGATAGGTTCAGGAAGAACACTTAAATGATGCTACATTACATATTTCAATAAGTAAATAGTTTTATATATATATACAAAATAAAATTCCAAAAAAGAATAATATTAAAATACAATAAAAAGCCAAGTAAGACAAATTGAAAACAGAATGCTAAACCTAAACTACATTATAAAAACAAAGTAATTTCAAAATCAAATATCAATATTAATAATTCAACAACTACAGTACAATATAAAATTTTAACACATTAAACTCTTATTTTAAACTATTATATATATTTATTGGTCTTACAAACTATCTTTGCTATTACGAAAGAGAAAAACAACTTTTATTTAATCTAATTCACGTAGCAATAATGGATTAAGATCGACCTTATTTCAACATTTTTTTAAAAAGAACACAAGACGATTGAGGTGCAGATCACGCTAAATGGCTAACAAAATCTGTGCGTAGATGTCTGTTATGTTATCAGACTTGACGTGTTGATCGTGTTTATTTTGAACTAGAGTATTGCGTACCTTTTTTAAATGATATACTTATTAAAATAAATGTATTTTAGTACGTTTGTTTTTTGCAGTTGATCACATTGCTTTTTGTGTTGCTGTCTCAAGATGCATTTCAAATCAATCTCATTTTTCATCGTAATTTCAATGTTTATCATCTTGATCGCAACGATTGGTATGATCTATTGATTTTAAATTTGTAACTCTAAATTAAATAACTTAATTACTATTATTCTCTTTCATTAAAGTTTTAGAACAAAGTAGCGTAATATAAAAGTTTAAATTCAATTAAGTAATTCGCATTAGCTTTTGTCCGATGAATTGAAAATATGTGACGAAAGCGAATTTCTAATCTGAGAAAAAAATTGTCAATGGCGAATTTAACCACCAATCATCAAATGAAATTTACTGGATCTATATTGTTTTTTGCATTGTTCTCAAATAGTACACGATTACTACTAGTTTACTAGACTTGATTACTAGACATATATAACGCGTTGAATGAACTACTTCATGATGACATTTACTCCGTGTAAAATCCAATATTATATTACGTTAATTGAAATTAATGTAATTATTTACGATGTACAATATCTAGCTAGACTACTGATAGTAATTTCATATACCATATAGCCTACTTTAAAAAAAGTTTTTTTTACCTATTTGAAAATGTTCGCAAAAAAAATTGAAATCATCAAATTTAAATATTCATTTTTAAAATGGCATAAACGTTGGCATTTTACAAACTGTTTAACACTGGCACTAAAAATTATTTAAATGTGCCTTTAAAGCAAGTAAATTTATTAAATAATTTTATCCGAGATTAAAAACATGATTGTTTGCGAAAATAATTATTTATACTTAACTAGTCCGTTATTTGATTGAAATTTTCTACATTTAACTGTTTAAAAATGTGTTAAAACTTATTGTTTTCTATTTGGTAATATTTTTTATAAAAAACTATTATTATTAAACTACTAAAGCTAAAGCCATGAAAAAACTGTTTGTTAAACAGCTCCACACACATTAACTTTAAACTCTAAAGTTATTAGTCTACGCTCAAGTTTTTTTGTTGTTGTTAATATTTACTTTTTCACAATGCAACCGATGTTATTACAACTTATTATAAGCTATAATTATAAGTTATTATAAGTAATAATTAATATAAGTTATAATGATGAGGTCTGTTTAAGCCCATTATAATAGATAATTATTATAACCATATATAATGCAAAAAAAATTTGTATTTGATCATTATTTTAATTGAAGCAATTTAAGATTAGCAGAAATAATTTGAAATTTTGTTAGCTGATTGTTTTTTAATCAAATCTTAGCTTTTTAATGTATTTTAATGTATTTTTATTATTTAAACCTATACAATATCACTATTTTTTTTTAAAAACTACTGACTTTACAGTCATGTATTTCTTTCTATCATATTTTAATATAAATATTTAATTCCTAATATTGCCACTTTACTTATCAGTGAATCAACATCCAAAGCATAAATACTATAATTGACTCTTTTTTACTGTTTTTCAATTCAATGTAGAACTTCAAACAGGCAACTCGTTTGTAGAAGCGATTAAAAAGAGCTCCGGAAGATCATCACCGTTCCTTTGTTTATTCTGTACACGAAATGCTCATCTTTGCAATCCGATACACGCTTGCTATCCTTCGGTCAGTCTGTACGACGGAGTAGCGCTTAGCTGACATCAACCCAGCAAGCCTGGGCTCGTTGCAAAACAGCGATTTTGACGTCTCTACGCTTGTCCACAGAATTTTAATACTTCTTAATTATGCCAGTAAAAATATCTAATTGTTTTATCATAGTTTGTGCAATATTTGTTGTGTTAATTTAAGGATGTTACTTGTCAAATTTAAATTACAGCGATCATATCGTGGTGTTCTGTTTTATGAACATTTTCATATTCTGATAATTTACTGTTATTAAGTTTTTAGCATTGGTGCTGATAAATCTACACAAATTAAGAAACATTAATAACATATTGCGATATCAATAATTATAATATTATACGAAAGTGTTAGATACAATATATAGGATATATTGGATACATATAAATTTAAAAAATTACTTTATTACTATAAATATAAGCCTACTGTTAGCATTACAAAGCGGCTAATGAAATAAGTTCTTATAAATATTTCATATATGAGTAATAATACTTCCTGTAATTTAAGTCTAAAAGTCCATATCAATGTTAATTCGTCATTCTGACAAATATTGAGTGATTTGCAAGAAAAACATAATTACAACCATAATTCGCAAAATTATTGTGATCAATGTTTCAGTGAAGTAATTACATTTTTCATCATTTAATTTAAACTGAGAGTCTGCAGAAAATCTACCAAGGATTACAGTTGATTCAACACAAATATCAAAAATTGATCTTGGTTTCATTCGCCGCAATCGCTGCAATTTTTCGATGAAACTCTTCCTCGAAATTGTCCAGATTAAAATTACTGGAATAAAGAAATCTATCAACACGAAATACTTTTCGAGGAACAAGCTTACATACTTAGTACAGACTTTTTACAAAAAAAGTTTAGATGTACGTTTCAGTGAAGCTGCTCATTAAGCGCATACAGAGAACATCAAAGCCTCTGATTTTTTTGTGATTAGACTGCATAATATTCACAAATTAAATATTCCAGTTATACATAAAGTAAATATATACTTATATTTATTAGTTATAATACTATTTATTTTGATATAGACAACTAGAAAATAGATAAAATGGTAAGGGAAACGGCAAAATCATAGCCAATATATTATCTTAGTCTTTTCCATATTTAAATTTTTAGATTTAGGAAGGTTTTACCTCAGATCGTGAATTTTTAAAAAGTTCTAACAGATATTTACTGTTTTAATTTCTCAGGGATAACTTATTTTTATTAAAAGAAAGTTATTAAATAAGTAAATAAACGATCAAAAATAGCAAATATATTTCAGTAAACCTATAAAAAAATCAATTATAATTTGTCAAATCAATGTGACAAAGAGCTCATTGTGGAATCATTGTGACATAATCTAAATCAACTTACAATGAAATGTTGTCGTGCATCTCCATCATCAGATAAATTGCCCGTCAACTTGGTTTCGACCTTAATTGGTGTCTATTACTTGTTTTGGCATTTTATTTTCAATTAAATATTATCTAGTACCATAGATATATTGTTATAGTGATATATAGGCACCTTGCTATACTATTGTTTCTTACAAATTTATTGTTTTAATTCTGTACATTGTACCAAATACTGTAATATTAAAATATGTTTAATATTACAGTATCTATAGCTATTACATATAAAATAGTAAGCCTCTTTCTTTAAACACGGAAAGGTCAATAACTAGGCATATAGATCTACTATGCCACCTATTATACTCAAAGTGAAATCTGTGTTATCAGCTGAAACTCATGGATACCGCAAGACAGTGAGATAACCATACACCACGAGCCTGGTTTCTGACTCAGCGTTTAATAGATTGTTTATAAACAAAAGTTAGTTGATCAAAACAGCTGATTCAAATAATAACACGTGGAATCAAAGCAGTAATAGGCTTCCTAATAATCTAGACTATGTTTAGTATGCTTTTTTTACTTATTCAATTGAACGTGTTGAATAGTCGTAATGATTAATTCAATTGATTGAATTGATCATTGATTAACTCATCTTATTGCATGCAAACGTGTAAAGGCTTAAAGTTTTCATTCCTTGCTATTTTTAGCATTTTTCATGTAAGTGTTATTTTTCAAATGATGTATTTAATTGTTCTATCGTTTAATAGTATTTATAAAATATCACATGACCTAGTATTTTAAAAGACGGTAAAGAATTGTATAACTATTGATAATGTTTAGTTATATTGCAAATCAATAAATTAGTTAATAATTCAAAATAATTATTATGCATAGATTTACTAAATGTTCTGATAAAAAATGATCATTCAGCTTAACTATATTCTTATAGTATATTAAATTACGGAAATTAGTATTAATAATAACAGAAAAAATTAATATAGCAATATTATTAAATTATTCGACGCTAATTAACATAGCAAAATTTTCAGATAATGATATAATATCCGTAAATAAAATTCACGAATACTCCTGGTATTACTGACTTGCTGATTCATTAAATTGTATACAATTAAATATTAAATCGTTGAAGTATTCCATATGATTAAAATTTTATTAAACATTTATTCACTATCCCATCACTCTTCTACAATACAAACTTTCTGCAATAGAAATTACAATAAAACTCGGAATTAATTTAGGCCTAAACCTTCCAGTGTAAATAAAACAATGAATAGATTAATTAAATCAGTCACTAAGTGCAACAAGTCGCTTCCAAGACCACGATATGGATCGATTCATAAGTAGTAAAAACGTAACGATTAGAAACGGTGACGAATTTTACACGTTCATTGACGAGATCAGGAATTGAGCAGTCGTCGCCATGATAAACATTCGATCGAATCAAATATCGAATATTGGATTAATCCGTCTGGTCCGTAGTCATTTCGGCGCCTTTTTTAGAGCTTGAACCGATTAAGAAATTCTTAGTCCACTACGGTCTCTTACCTAGACTTGTGACTCATGTGATCATCATCCAGGATGATAAATTGTAAAATCTGTCCAGTCTAAAACTTGCAGAGGTCAAAACTGTACTAGAGTTATTACAAAATAAGTGTTTATTGTGGCATAGACGATCGGTGAGGTGTCATTTATCATCTTATGTCCGGGAACTAACCGATCATTGTCGGTAAAGTTTGAATATTTATATTTAAGTTCCTCGTGTGAAATATTTCGCTATTTTAATAAATGAAGTACCGAAAGTTGTAAATTTATGAATAGCATCTAGATTAGATATAGGAGCAATTTAAATAAATTTAGAATTAATCATTGAAATAAATGTTGAACAAGAATTTTATTTTAAAAAGTAAAAATTATATTTATTATAAAATGAGGCTATAAAGCCGAAGTTTAGATTTGATCACAGATGGCTTCTTATATGGCTTAATTTTGATATTATCCAATTGCGTACCCTGAAATTTAAATAGAATATAATGATTAGACCTATAAATAGACATATATAGATAAATAAATAAAGTCAAAATACTTAACATCCTACGATTCCACCCACTGGTCGATTATTTAAAGAATATATTGATTATTATAAGTTTGGAAAAATGTCAAACGATTTACAGTCACTTGTTCTTGAATTTTACCGATGAACAGCTTTCAATGAAAAAATGTCAATCTGTGCAAGGATAACCGTCTTTAATAAGTGCTTTATGCTGCAGATCAAGCATATCTTAAAAATAATAATTTACGATATTATAAAATTACAGGTATCTAGCTCGTAATTTATCGACTGAAATATTTCGATAGTCGTTTATAAATACCAGAAGTAGTGGGCATACTTGACTAGAGTAACCATAATTTTAATTCTATTAATTCTACTACATAACGGCTATTATGATTAATTTACAAAAATATACATTAAAATATTTTACACTGCACCAAAAATACAGATTTTTATCAATGAAATTACAATGTAAAATTTTATTTAATGATTTTTCTCTGATTTAAGTATTAAGTGTTAATGCAAACTATTTACAATTATATAGTTAATATATATCATTTTTATTAGTAGCTTACAATAAAATAATATGTTTTAATTTTTATAGGAATTAAATGTTTACAAGATTACCTTTAAAAATAATAAGATGCATTTTAAGTGATTACTGAGTAATTTAAATTTTTGAATCAGTTTTGTTCTATAAAAGCGTAGGCCAACTAATCGACTCTACCGGAATGCATTCCATCTATAAATAAACATTTAATCATTTAAAGCAGAAACAATCAAAGTTTACAACCTTATATCCCACGCTATTAACTAACTCAAAATAACTCTTATACTTAATAAATAAATTTTATTTTTGCTCCAATTTGCTGAGATGATTGATGCTGATCGATTAACATTCCATGATAACTGATAAACATCTACTATTCGGACCAACAACGTGCTGAATTGATCCCAATAATATAATCATGAATCTTCGGCCGTTTATCAGACTCTATGTTCACAGATCCGAGAGATTGAACCATTCACCTCTTTCCCTATTTGGGATAATCCGATTTGTTTTAATTTCAGGCCACGGCTCCCGCTAGTCTGTCGTGGTAATCGACAGTCGTCACGTTATCTAATTTAAGAGAATTCGTGGAAACACCTCTGTATAGAGGCTGCTACTATCAGTGGCAGTTGCAGACTAGAGAAGTTAGTAGGGAGAATGAATTCTTGTAACTGTATTAAGTATTAGATGAAAATCGATAAATTTGTTAATAATTAGCTTAAAAACTTAATAATTTTAACAAGACAGAATTTAGAATATTATCCAATTGTTAGCACACATTATTCAACCATTTTACTATAAACTGATAAATCTTCACATCATTAATAAAAATCTTATGCAATACAAAATAGAAAAATACAAAAATCTAATATTAAAATCTAGTAAAATAGCATACAAACAAAAGTTTAATATAGAAAATGACATATTGTTTAAATAATAGAATTTTTATAATTGCAAAATTGTTGTAAATTTTATTGATACTTTCAAAAATGTATTTGAGCTAAAATATATTAAACGTTTGATATTCCAGCAAAAAATTTCTTGAAAAAAAATGAGGGGTGGTTCGTCCCCTTCAATCTCTCTATTCTATGAGAGGGTATTTTCACTCGCCGCTGCAGCGACAAGTCATCGGCTTCCGGCAAAGGCTCTAGTGATCAAGTCGATTGAGCCTAACTAACTGACACACTGCAACCTGGTGGCCTATATAAGGATCCGCAAACTTATTTTGAATCAAATCGTCCAACAACAAACCTGTAACTAGTAACTATCGTAACTTATAGATCTTTACGCGTAACTTAGATTGAAAACAATTTGAAGAAACTGAATATAAACTAGGCATTCATTTATAAGAAAAACAGTAAACGCAAGAATTTTCAACCACAGTAAGTAGAACAGCATAAAAAAATCTGCAGCAACGATTTAAGTTTGAAACTTTAAGAAACAATTACTGTCAAGTTTAATAGACCAGTAAAGAGAGAAATAGAAAGCTATAGTAATTTGCTAAGTAGAGACAGTATTCAGATTGTCAGTTAGGGTTGATTGCGAAAAACGACAGATTGAAGAAATGGAAGATTCAAACACAAGGTGTATTCAACGACGATCCTGCAAAAGTCAGTTTTATTATTGTTATTATTTTTATATTGTTGAAGTTTACTTTTTAGTTTTATAATGTACTCACAATTTAAATCGACTCAGCAAAGATCAAATCTTAAATATATTGGTGCAAAATATTTATCGCGTACCCTGTAGTGCAAACGATTATTGCAATAAGTGGAAAAAAGCGTTTTATATCATATGAAACATATTCCTTTGATAATTTTCGATTTTGTGCTAGTACAACAGAAACAAAAAATTTCTATACTGCATCAAAGATAGGCCTAGGTAAAATGTTACTAAGTATATAATCATTTTCAAAATCAGTGTAAGTTTAAAGCTAAAACAATTAGAATTATCTTATAAAAATGAAAATTGTACATTGACTGTCACTTTATAGCAAATTCTGTTAATATTAACCACCATATTATTTGCAATTCATTCGGGAATTTTATGTAGCATATATCATATCATATCATACAGGATACAAATTTGAAAACCTTGTACATTTTTTTCTACTTTTCTACGAAAGTCAAATTTATGAATTGATCTCATGAATCACTTTGACCGCAACATATTTAGAAGACAGCCATGCGGTTCAATTATCACCGCAACCGCATAATTACGACCGCAAACTGGTATACGACAGTTTTATTTACCGCAATGTGCCTAATTATTTGCTAGGCTTATGTTTTTTGCCGGATGCGTGTTTGTATTTCATACATTGTACCGCTCAAAACACTCAATTAAACTAAACCAAATGTCCGCATTTGTAACAGCAGTGTAGCGTGGCAATATATAATCTATAAATTACCATCCAGGATGTAAGTCAATGATGTCAGTCTGTTATATTTCTTGATTTATTGACAGTGTTTAGGCTTGCTGTTGAATTAATTTAATTATTACTGTTAACTAAATTAAAACTCAATAAATTTTAAGCCATTTATCCTTGTTGAAGCGGACCGAAAAACAGTGTTTACAAAACGGATGTACTTCTATGTTAATTATTAATGTTGATAGTATGTCAATTTAAATAATATGTAAGTAATACATAATAATATTCATTCAGCATTCTCATTCTGGTTGAAACGATAAAAACTGATTCATAAATACATGATCACTGAAATTAAATTTAAGATTATTAACTTATATAATAGCTTGCACATATCCTGAAGACAAAATTATTGCTAAATTCATGCAGTTTTTGTCCGAAATTTAATGCGAATATTTGATTTTTGACTGCACTAAATCAAATATTATACTTGATATTTTAATTATATTTAAATCACAACATCTATAAACATTGTATTATACCGTCCAAATAAATATTGTGTGTATTACAAAAGAGAACACGCAAAAATATTAAAACTCTACAGGATCCAAATTTAATATATCTTATTGTACAGTAGAGTTCATTATTTTATTTTATACTGTAAAGTTGATTTTTAACTGCATTAAATCAAATATAATACCGGTAAAACATCTAGATAAAATAATGCAAAATTATTCAGTGATAATACAGTGATAGAGTATTATTATTCTTAGTCGCCCTTGAATTTTGAAGTCAGCCAGATTAAAACCGAACTGAATCGTTATTACCAACCAGTTATCGTGAAATCGTCCATAAAACAACTTTTGCCGGAGATTATTAAACAGTCGAGCTCAAAATAGTCGCGATAGCAAAACGTTGAGACAATAAATGAATTTAACGAGTTTCTTCTTTAGAATACATAGTTATGCAATAGGAATTTGCGGTATCACAATTAGGTGCAATACATTGATTTTATTTTACGATATCTCTACTGCTATATATGTGTAATCATTGGTCTACTTAAAAAGAATAAATGAAATTTTGTTATCTTTTGCGCGTATTGTGTATACCGAGAAAGGGAGTAATAGATTGTGTACTGCGTGAAGATACAGAGTACTTTGTCGAATCAGCATTTCTTTATCAGTATTTATTGTCCTATTTAATTATTACTTCATTTTAATGTGAAAAACCTAAGGTTTGTTGTGGCCTATATTATAGATTAGAACTTTTTGGCGATGAATGACTCGGTAATTGCTTAATAAATAAAAAAAAATAAGTTTTAAGTAAAATAAAATGATGTAAATTAATGTTAGCTTTAAAACAATGATAATATTTCACTCTAATTTAATTAATATACAGCATATAAATTATATAACGCGTTTGCTAATTACAATAAATGTTGAAATGAAATTATCATTAACAATGTTAGCTTTCATTCTGAATAGTATTAGTGAATTTTTTAAGCATTATAACCATTTATATTCGGAATTAAATGCCACGAAAAACAATGTCACTTTCAATTTACATTCTAACAAGCAATTTTTCATAGCGGCATTATCCCAAAAGATCGTGTGTTAGCGAGAAGCTCCCAGCGGATACTAAAAGTCCGAGAAGCCGTTAAAAAGATACCGCGTTCGTGTCCCTTCCCTGACTGCCGGGACCCGACACATGGTGGGACGAAAGAGAAAAAGTTTTCCCGCGACATCACGTGAGGGTACTGAGAAAATGGAGCAGACATTTTTATAGCTACAACTGCCCTCGTATATCAGAGTCTATCGTCGGTTTAAGGATCGCCGAGCGACGGTTGTTAAAGATGCACTCGTCAAACTCGAGGCGATTGTACTAGGTGGGGACCGAGCGCCGTCGAACAGAGCGTCGCGCGTCGCGTTAACCGATAGTGGCGTCTGATCAAGATTTGATGGGCAAGAAGCATCGGCTGCGGCCGTATTAGGAATGCTTTATAATACTCGGCTAATGTAAAGAAAGAGATGCATTTCATTTAGAAGATTTACATCGTGTTTTATATTAACTAAGTGATGGAAAATGAGATTTTATGTCATTTCGTTTTTGTTATAATGTAATAGAGATTTAAGCATTATATGTTAGATTATCTAAATTGCTTTACATGAGTTGGTTATTCACAGTAGTGTTGTAAGGTATTATAATGTGATTAATATCGAACTTGTCCATATTTGGTCATATAATTTTGTATCATTTAACCTTTTATGTTAATTAATACTAGATACCTTCCGTGTTGATTAATACTATATAAATGTTCAGAATTTACTCATATAAAATTATAAACAATATCCTGTTGATATCTAATTAATTAATCATTATTTAAATTCATATCTGTCATTATTGATTTAACTCAAGCATTGTTTTGTACAGCAGTCATATCCGGTTTTATCATAACATCAATGCGATTTCTGACGTCATTAACGATAATCTTTATGATGTCATCGATAACTTCACAGCCCGCAGTGTCTGCTCTACCCACACCGCCCACTCGCTGGATGCAGCCGTGTACCTCGGGTCGTCCAAGCCTACACCTGCTGACCGGGGACGAGTCGCTGGCGGCCGCACGGGCCGGTCAATCGACGCTCAACGTACAGGAAACATTCCACACTCTGGCGGAAAAAACGATGAAACTCAAGAAGAGAGTTCGAGATCTTAAAACGCAATACGTAAGTTGGTCGCTTTATCGCTAGATGATGACAATAATTTGTTTTTCGGTGGTTTTTAAGTAACTTTGCAGTAGTTTGATTTAATGATTATAACGGAATCAATTTTCACAAGGTATTTATTTTACAAAAAGAGTTACCCTATAAAGACATTTAACAGTATAATAGTATATACTAGTATAATAGTAAAGATTTTATATATTTTGTGGAAAAAAATACGTTTTATGGAGAAGAAAACTCTCCAATATTTAAATCAAATACTGTATATGATCAGTCTTTATTGTTAAGCTCATTTTTTTGGCGTCAATGATCATGACGTTAAATTTCATATATTTTGCTTGTTAATTGAAGTAACGGTTTTGAATTTAGCACTCTGCATATTTGTCAAAAATGAATAAATTTATTGAAAAATTGCTTAATTATCTGTCCACAATACGATTGAAATCTATTCATACTGGACAATCATTAATCAAACATCGCTTGCGTCCCATGTAAATTCTCTCTTGATGTCAAGCTGCTGAGACTAAAACTTGAGTTTTGATATTACTCACTATCGAACATGACCGCGTCATTCATAAAACTTGTTTGACTGTTGATTGAATGATTGACTTGTAGAGTCACGTGGGTGGTTGACTTTTCGATTAGCGTCATAAAGTAATTTTGTAAAGTGCGTGGACGCCCTTGATCTATGTATGATTTACTGATATCAACAAATTTATTGCTAGAGATGATGTTGATAATTGTATAGCACAGATATTAGCTAAATGCAGTGTAATGCAGCGTTATTATCAAACTATAGATAATTCTAGTGTTTATATGTCAATCTAAATGCCTCAATTCATAGATATGTAACTTTGGGTTTCAATCATTCATTTTCTTGTTGTTCAATGTTTATCAATTCTAAGATTTAAATCCATGAATTAATGACCACTGAAATTATTTATTAGTCAAATTTAGTCTAATAGTTCTTAGTGTGTATACAAAAAAAATGCTTTCTAATTTGAGGATGTAACTACATCATGCTCTACAATTATCGATGGATTCTTCATTATATCGACAAAATGCTGTCAAAAATACATGATTACATTTTGCTTTTTTATGTAAAATGCTCTCAATTCATCCAGCGCAGAAGTTAAGAATTTTCATGCTAGACAATGGGGGCGTCTGTGCATTCTACCTCTTAAACTGTGGTCGGCTCTTTTCTGTTATTTAATCAGAGTCAATAAGACATCAGAGCAAAGTGTATTACGAGTATCTTTTCAATCACTCGTCAACATCGAGAGGATTTTTACTGTTTTATTCATTTGTTACAAATATAGTAGCGCTTTATTTGCAGTTATTTTGAAGCGGAATATGATTTTTTTCTTTTCAAAAATTATGTCAAGGCTAAACGAAGAATTTATTTGGGATGGATATTAATTGCAATAAAGTATACGTATTTGTTATATTTTGCGTATAAACTCGAGATTATAGCATTATCTAAACAGATTTAAACTGTTTTCAATACTTTATATTAATTCTTAAATGAAAGCTATTATTTTGATAAATATTTATAGTCTAAATTATAAATTGACTTTCGCAATAAGATATAATACAGATTTACAGCAACATAATTTCAAACGATATCCAACACCAATTTACTTTTGATATTCCTCAAATTTTGATTATCGTTGAAATGATATTCAATTCCAAAAATACGTCAGTGCGTAAAAAAATGTCAGTAATGTAAAAAAATATACATCCAAAAATTGAAATGAAAGATTGTAGATTATAGAACAAATATTATAGCATTTTGCGAAGATAAGTCTAAATATTGACGTTATTTTTGCATTGAATCGCTATAGCATAATTATAATTAAAATCATTAGTATTAGTGATTTAGCCAGATTGATTCAATGCGATTTCAATGCCGATTTTCAAGCTCATTGTACATCAAATCTATGCGTCCTGCGCGCTAAAGACCTGTTGATCTATGTTGCGACGACACTTGATGCGATCTCAAGCTTAAGAGATTCCCTTGTATGAATCTCATGGATAGATGGGACTTCTGTGTCTTTAACCTCGATTAATCAATCGCTCAAACGACAGAATAATAATTATTAACAGATATCGTAATTTTCCCGCGCGTGGCTTCAATGCATCCGGTCAAATAATCGCGTTCCTACTTGAGACGCAATCGCCGGACGGGTCCGATAATGTATGACATCACGAGTATTTAAACAGTGCGACTCTGTGATTGGTTGAGTCGTAGCCACGTGATATTAATTACGTTGCGTCACTATAACTGATAATTGGATAAAATGTGTCTTATTAATTCATTTGTGTAACGTGAATAGTAGGATCTAACGGTTTAAACACTCTGTAATAATGTGCATGTTATTTTATAATAATATTTACAATGAAACTATAATAAAGTGAAAAAACATTTTCATGAAATTTCTGATTATCAAACTGATGTAAAAATCTAAAACTTTTAAAATGGACACTGCTCATAGCGTTAAACATGAAACGATTAAAATAGACACGCTTATTTTTGATTATAAATCGTTGAGTTTCAAAGGGAAGGCTAAAGACATTCAGTGGCAGTTAAAATAGAAGTTCGCGAGAACTTAAGGATTTGTTATCAAAATTAAGTGTTTCTATTCTAATTGTTTTATGTTTAAAACTATGAGCGGCATCAATTATAAATGTTGATAATCGCTCGTTAAGGAAACAATCAATGTTAAACTAATAAAAATAATTTAGACACTTGCACTTAGTAATTAATTTACTATTTATGAAATCAAATTTTTGCGTTGTTTACATATATGAACCAATTTAAGCATCACTAGTAAAAATGACTCCGTACCAAAATACATTTAATTGCGCACAAAACGCATGACGCACACGTCCGATTGAAATTCTCTCGTTTAATTGGCTGCGTTGTATCACGCGCAAACTTATCACTGGCATCATGATCAACGTAATAAAATCAATAAACGCCGAATGACATTAATAATAAAGCGAAGAACACTTCACGCTTTTATTTTCATCTCAAAGATGCTGTTGCGCTGCAGTTAAACGTAAAGATCATAATTATAAGTTCTATGCAGTAAAAGTAACCGCCCACCACTTTTGCACACAAATGAAATCTTTGAATCGTTGCTCATTACATCAATGCAAACCCCGAGCTTTTAAGCGTGATTTTATAATCAAATAATCGACCCTTAGTGCTATAAATAGAGATTCTATAAAACTGAAATAGAAAGCTATAAATAAAGACCGCATAAAGCTGAAACAGATATTTTTTTGGACATTCTTTGTATGAATGATTATTTTATTTCATTTATTACAAACTGTATCGGTGAGACTTTTTATAACCAATTCTAGTAGGCGTTTGCTTTAATATTTACTTTATTTCTTAACGCTCACAATTTGAATAGTTGATCGACTATTGAGCAATATTTGTCTCTTGTTCAATGATAACCGGTCGTTTCTCCGCCTACGCTGAATTGTATTTATCGATGAATGATTTTCTAGAGCAAAAAATGTCATTCCGTGTATTTTATAAATTACATTGTAATCTGGTAATATTCCTCCGCCCACACTTTTCCATGTCACATGACTCATTTCGTTTGATGCATTGGCCTATATTTTATTGCGCAATCATCCTGCGGTTATTCATAATAACATCTAATTCATCCGCGACGGATCCCGCGGATCAAGTGTCCTTCACATTTAGCGTACGCAATTCATTATCGCGTCTTCATTCGTCAACTGTCAAAAAAGTATGAGTCAATACGTAAGAAGATGAGTTAATATATTATCATGCTACACACTATAGTTTTCGTATTTTTTACTGTACATTTAATTCATTCATTTACAAGCGGTAGACTTGTTATTTATTCACGACTTAACTTAAACTAAAACTCGGAACTGTTTCAAGTTATATGTCTTTATTTAATTTAAATCCTTTTTAAAAACAACAATATATTAAATAAATGTACGAAAGCCGTGTTAAAAAGAAAGAAAAAGTCTTAAAATAATTTCACAGTACATCCGAATAATCTCCCAAAAATGCTAATCTAGTTGCTTCACTGATTGAAAACGATATGAAACAGTCTCTCGTCCATTTTTGAAATGCGTGGTAAAGACACGGATAAAAATGAACGACACGCAATTTTCATCAAACAGATATGAGTTTCATGGAATTTGTTTCGGCATCTGCCGCTCTCTCATTGCCTTGACTTTCTAGACCAATAACTATATCTGCTTCGAAATAGATAACTATTTTTTAGTAATCGATATTCGCTGGACACCGTCGATAGATTTGTAGATTTGTTGACTTTAAGCCTGAACGATCCTTTTGATTCAATATACTATTTTTAAAGATTACTAAAGAAGCATTTTTTTGCTAAATAAATACATTTTAGTGATAAAATTAACTTTTTTGTGTATATGATGAACGGGCAACCTGATATCTAAAGTGTTACTTAAACCTTGCAACTTCTTTACAGTTGAACCGTGCTACTCAATAACTACAGTTCTGTAAATTGCATTTTACAATTGGCATATACGAACTGTTTTATTTATTATGTCCTCATTTCCTTCCCTTCTCCTTTTATGATGTAGTTGCTAGCTAGATGGAGGAGAGATTAGGAAAGATAGAATGCTATCGCGAATGTATTTCTAGGAAAAAATAGATTGAACTGAATTATAGAGTTTCTCTATAATATAGATCGATTTACTTACAATTTACAGTGTACAGCAATTTGTATTTGAGATATTAGTGCATTTATATTTTCCTAGTGCGTAAATGAATTTATTTTGCCAAGTAGTAAAACTTTATTATAAGTTAATCTTTAAATAAACGATCTAGAGCGGCGAATTATTTCGAATACATTTGAATGCAGATTAACCTTGGCCATTTTTAAGCATTTGGCCCCAGTCATCACATTTATTATTTTCATTAGGAATTTAAAAAGCCTTCAGGAAAATGACTCTTGCATAATATTTTTTGGATTGCACACTTCTTTGCTTTATATAGAAGAACTATCCCGTGTCAATCTCAATGAAAGCAAAAATAAACTCCAGAATTGATCTTGCATCCGTCTTTATTTCCATTCACCGCTTAGACCAACACAAGTCAATAAAATTTAGCATACAATGCTATTAATAGTTTTGCTATTAATAGATGATAAAAATACATGGGCTATTTTAGTAAGTGTACAGTAGTTGTAATAACACGAGGTACACGAAAATATTAAATTCTTTATATTGGAGCTCATTTCAAAAGTGTCATTGTCATAAGTTTTCAATTTAGAAACTAACACATTTGAAACAGCGAATACTTAAAAAAGTATTCTAATGCAAAATTTTGTTAATGACATATTTTAAAAGGATAATCTGATACCGCTTGAAGAAAATTCAATTATCTAGCTGAACTGACTGCATTTTTTTCTTACTTTCCTGTTTGCTATGAGTCTGTCTGAAATTTGTAATTAGACTTACTAAGTAGATTTACACACCGCTGATATGTAATGAAAACTATAGGCAACTATATGTAAGGCAAGTACACTATAATATATGCGGTGCATGTGAAACTTTTACGATCTTTGACGCCTCGTAAAACTGGTCAACCTCAGTGCTAGTCGATTCGTCATGATGATACTAAACTAAACATTGCAGACCCAGTCCGAGTGCGAGTCGATTATTCTTCATGACACTAAACACAAACAAGGATTTAGCAGTTAAGAAGGAAAACTCAAATCTATGCGATTGCGGGATCGTATAGCGTGTCGCGGCGCTTGAAAATCTTTTGCGGCCGGACCCGTTGCACCCTTGCTGGCTAAGTTATTTATGCGCTATCAAAGTTTACGCTTCGTGTTTGACGGTAACTTTTCGGTTGGACCGAAGCTATAAAAGTAGTTGAATACGAAGAATATTAGAGCTACTCGGTGCAAATGAAGCTTGATTAGAGTTACTTAGAACTTAAGTGATGTTTTCTTTAAACATTAAGCAATTTATTTAGTTTAGAAAACCATTAAAGTTTAAACTTGATGATTCTTGAATCAGATTGAGACAGGTCCTTAGTTATTGTTATACTCGATGCTTATAATTAAAATGTAATGATATCTGATTGTCTTATTCATACAAACTAACAGTTAAACATATACAGATAGAAAGTTATATATAGCATAATAAAACAGGAATATTTAATGCTTAGTTTTCAAAGTTCACACATTCCAATACCGATGAAAATACGCAGGTAATACCCCGTACAATAAATTGATTATATTTAAATCAATATAAATCAATACATCAACACTTTACACTTTTTAATTTTAAACTAACTTCTGCCAACCGAATTTTATTTAAAATACTTCTTGAAACAATTCTTTAAATTGTTTTTTTACTCCGTTTTAAGATATATAAGTCAAATAGTTAAAAATACATCGATGTAAATTCATGATTTGTCATTAAATTTTAAAGTGTTTATTGCGCAGGTCCAGCAACGTTTTCGGGACGAGTCTATTGTTGAGGATCTAGAACAAATGGGACTTAGATTAAGTGGAATGCCAACTGTGATCGAAGCAACTGTTGATTCAGTAAATAGTGCAACGGTAAATATACAGTCATAATATTGACAAAAATTTAATATTAACAATTGAATATATATGTATACCATTCATTTATGTAATATTCGCCTTGCTCATTCTAAAATTATAATTTTAATGTATGCCAAACAGTATTAATTAAACTAAGTAAGATTTGGATGCGAAAATATCAAATTATGATATAACTAATGACAGTGAAGTTATCTAGTTTTAATTATTATTTGTAAATGCTATTATTACTCTGTATCTATATTTACTCAATGATAAACTTCAATTATGTGCTGCATTGTTGTTAATGTTGTTCATTTTAATTAA
>JAQIXG010002284.1:0-18172 GCA_034700105.1 Oconnorella tubifera | reverse complement strand
TTATGATCTTGATTCCCCTCTGCGGGATTTATTTATTAAATATTGAATTGTTTAATTTTTGTTTATTTTCTAAGTGTCTCGAAGTATTGATGAGAATTCCGTACAAAACTATTTGGTTAAAAATGGTATGTAATTGGAAGGGTTAGGAGTAGGGTTAGAAATGAGAGGCTAGGGTGTAATTAGGGTTTAGGGTTAGAGTTAGGCTTTAATTAGGGTTAGAAATCGGTCTTTATAGATTTGGACTGAAATTGTTCATTATCTAATCATCGGGAAGCTGCATGAATAATATTTCTTGGGATTGTAGTCAAAAATCTGACATAATTTGTCATTTACTCAATCTTTTGTAATTTACTCAAAAACTGAATACAAAAATTCTTCAAAATATGTGATGAGTTGAATTATGTACTCAGTTATATATCAAGTTTAGAAGAAAAATTTAGTGGCTTACTTGTTTTGATTATTATAAGTTTGACATAAAGCGATTTATAATATAAACGATTTTGATTATTCGTCTTTCAATCCATTTAAAGAAATTTATAATGAATTGGAAATTTATTTATAAATCAAAATTTGTATAATTTTTGACTTTGTAGCATTACTGAATGTATTATTTCTTTATATCACTAAAATGAGTTAGGTTGATAATTTAATGTTTATTATTTGTGCAGTAAGGTTTCAAGTGGATCAGCTGAATATGCTGAGGAATCTGTGCAGTAAAACTATCGGAGAAAAACTAAAGGTACGATGATGTAAATGTTTCTTTTATAAATATATACGTATCTTTGTTTAATTAAATATCATTCAGAAAATCATTATATAGCTTTCAAAAGTCTCCGGGTTTAAGCTATATAATTGTTGTGACAATCCCAACGGAAAAGCATTAAGTGGATTGTATTAAGATCAAAAATTAGTTTAATTCGTAATACGATGTCATAACTTTTGTTATGCGTTGATTGAATATTAATAATGATAAAAAGAGCTTATTTCAGTAATAATGAATATTTAAATAATTTATTTTTGATACTATGTGTAAATGAAAAACATTGTGTATAAAATTGTTGAATAAATTTTCTGGCTGATGTGACATTAAGCAACAACCAAGCCTACTAAAACTCAATATAATTAAAATTAAACACGCGTTTTTAATGAGTTTAGAATAAATTGCATTAGATGATACAACGTCTGTGTTGTTTGTTATAGAAAAAGGAAGCTCCGGGTGACAATGATGTTATACCTGATGAAGCGAAGCAAGTTCTTTTGGCTGTTGATGTTGAGATCACTGCGGATAATATCGTTATCATCAAGGCTAGTTTTGTGTATTTTACCCTTTGCAGTAAAATCAATCAAGTTTTAGATATGATATTAAAATAAAATTTATTTATTTATTTAAAATGTATTTATTTTTCTTTAAATAAAATGTAATTATTGCGCCGTTTTTAGAGTCAGTTGCTCACTTGTGACTTTAATTAATTTTTTTATTCAAATGAATTAATTTGATTTATTGTTTATATTTTTTAATAGATTCTTTTATTTATTCTTATACATGCCTTCTACAATTTATTTTGGTTTTGTTGTATTGATAAGTTTTTCTTGTCGCAGAAAGAAAATTTAAATATCCTGATCAAACTGTAATCAGGGACATTAAGTAACTTATTGAAATTTTTCCATTGGCGAAAAAATTTAATTTATTGCCAACGATCAAATTTTGATTAGATATTTAAATAACCTTGAAGACCAAAAATGATTCAATTTAAGATTTAAATTCTTTTTTTAGACTTTGATGATATTTTTTTCTGATCAGGGTTTGCTGATAGTTCAACTGAAGAAACTTTCCTCTCTTGTTGATGAGAGTATAAAGAGTTGCAATGAAGAGAGAGAGGGTGCAGAGAATGAGAGGGGAGAGGCGTTGAAAGAGATAGGAAATATGCTGCATGACTCGGTCATCGTTAGTGCAAACGAGGTACACGTCTTGGCTTAAACTTTTCTGTATTTCTTACATTTTATACTTGTTCAGCTTGTTTAAAATAAAGTAAATCTGTGATTTGTTATAAGTTATTATGACGCGTTATTCTTTATTATGCGAATTTGTAGTTTATATCTAGATAAAATGGTTAAGGTTTAGATCAAGTTAAATCGGGATAAAAATTGATTTGAAGTTTATACACAGTTGCAATCATGATTAATAAAATGATTGTTATGTATCATTTTAGTTATTTATTGAATCAATCGTTGGTTTACAACTATTACTGAACTTATATTGTTATACTGTAAATCTGTTATCTGAAGCTGTTCGAGAGATTTATTTATAAAAAGCAATAATAGTAAAATAAGTTTCTAGTAGGCTTTCTGTTACTTTTATTCTCAAAGAAATTCATTTAGTGCAGTGCGTTTAGAGTCAAGTAGTCTTATTGCTTAGTTGAATGTTCTAAATTTACGATGCATTATTGAATTGCCATTTTGGGCTGACGTAATGATAGACAATAAACTGTAGTTAAAAAGTAAGATTTTGTTAATAGTTCAAGTTAGTTTCAAGTGAAATGATATCATGTACTTAATTTAAACAATGAATGTTTGGTTTTACTTGTATATGCAAATATTTACCCTTTGCAAGAAAGTTTTTATTTTTGTCAATTATTCAAGTATTTTGTGGAATATTTGTGTCAAAAATCAACATTTTATATCTTGTTAAAGTTGTTATATTAAAAAAAAAGATTATAATATTAATCATGATTTACATATTATTTCCAAAAAATTACATGCTCTATGAAGATTTTACGTGTCACGTTACTATTTACGTATCACATTAGGATGAGAATGGTGTTGAAAGAACGTGGGGTGACACAGTGTCACGTAAGAAGTACTCTCACATAGATCTCATCACTATGATAGATGGCTTTGACGGGGATCGTGGCACTGTCACATCTGGTGGCAGGGGGTACTATCTCAAAGTTTGTACAAATTCTCGTTCTTTATTATATGTATTTTTATTCTGTTTTTATTAATGTATGTTTATTTGTTTACAGTGTAACGATAACTTGTCTACAAACTGTTGGTCTATGTCACTACATCCATAGACATTTAGTTTTTTACGACATTTGGTTTAGGGTTTAAAACTATGGTTAGAGTTGGGGTAAGGTTTGAGCAAATGTCGGTACATTCAAATCGTCAATCTAACCCTAATCCTTACAGTTAAGCTAACTTCAATTCTAACCGTAACCCTAACATTATTACAGAGGGTCGTTTTGTCGAAGGTTGTTTTAACGGGTCATTATTTTTTATGTATTTCTAAAAGTAGCAGTTTTTCTTTTTGTTTCGCCAGGGTGCAGCGGTGTTCCTAGAGCAAGCACTTATTCACTTTGCTCTCACTATGTTACATGACAGAGGCTTCACTGCTCTCTATACGCCATTCTTTATGCGCAAGGAAATCATGCAAGAGGTCGCTCAACTCAGTCAGTTTGATGATGAACTATATAAGGTGTGTTCCTTTTGCTTTATTTATCAGGGGGGGAGTAGGGGTTGCTCCATCCCCATCCTTGTTATTGTAATCTCAAAGTAAAAAAATTATTTTTAACTGATATTCAGTCCCTGTGACTATTTTTAATAATTTAAATGACAGATTACATCAATCAAATTACGACTTTTCCTTAAGGGAAAGGTAACGCCAAGGTAACGCAACATTTCAATATCACATTACTTTAACTCTTGACAATCTGTTCGAAGCACTCTCACTTCTAACCGCTTTGCTACAGGTGGTGGGACGTCGCAGTGAGAACAAGGAAGACCAAGACGCAGTTGAGGAGAAGTATCTGATAGCCACCTCAGAGCAACCCATTGCCGCATACCATCGCGATGAGTGGATTGCTACAACTGACTTGCCAATAAAATACGCCGGCATCTCAACGTGTTTTCGGCAAGAAGTCGGCTCTCACAGCCGAGATACACGCGGCATCTTTAGAGTGCACCAGTTTGAGAAGGTTTGGATGGTTTTTTTTGGATATATTGACATAGGAGCCCTGAATACATTAAGTTAACAAAATGTCTTCATATAATAGCGCTAACCGCTAACTAACCCTAACTCAATTCCTAACCCCAACCCATATCTTAACTCCAACCCTAATCTTAAAAATTAATATTTGGGAGCTCTTTTATTGGGGAAGTTTGATTATGAAAGAATGTATATATAGATGGATGGATACATAGACAAATAAGTAGATAGATGTATGTATGAATGGATATATAAATAGATATGTTGATGGATGGATCATGTATTTATTTAAAGGTAGAGCAGTTTGTATTGACCTCTCCGTATGATAACAAGTCCTGGGAGATGATGACTGAGATGGTTGACAACTCAGAGGCTTTTAATAAAGCACTAGGCATACCTTATAGAGTCGTCAATATTGTATCAGGTAGAGACCACTACTTATATTATATAATACTATATATATATTACTATTTTTATTTTTCTTTATATTACTGGTCGTTTGGTCTTATTTTTATGTTTGAAATTCTGAATGAATGAAGAGCATTAACTAGACTGTGTTACTATCTAAGCATTCACTAATCACTTGGTTTATGAACATTCAATGGACAACATTGACATGAACTTTGACTCTGTCCATGTCAGATTATAGATATTTTACAGCTGAACTTTTACTAAATATTATTTTTTGTGCTAATGTGACGTTAATCAAAAGCAAACAACTTGGTATTCTTTGGTTTTTGCGACTAAATATTGATATTATTTAGCTGAATAATTGTATCTCTCTAAATATCATTTTTGTGATGATGTGACATTAAGCAATAAGAGCAATAAACAGTTTTTTCCTTATAGGTGAGTTGAATAACGCTGCGGCCAAGAAACTAGATGTTGAGGGTTGGTTTCCTGGTTCTGGTGCGTTCCGTGAACTTGTGTCTTGTTCTAATTGTACGGACTATCAAGCTAGACGTCTGCATGTACGTTATGGACAGACAAAGAAAATGAATCAGGAAGTAAGAGATTGATTACTGAATCATTTAGTAATCATTCAATCACGCTTAATCAAATCATTGTGATTTATAGAATCAATCATCCAATGATGCATAATCAAATCATTGTTATTTAAGAATTGATCGCTAAATCAATTATGTTATTTGAAATATTGTTATTTAAGAGTAAATAATTGAATCAATCAGGCATAATCAAATCTGTATATTTATTGATTAATCAATCAAATGTTTTACTCGATGCTCCATCAAAACTATCCCGAATACATTAACTCGACAAATGGCTTCGTCGATTAATGTAATAGCCATAACCATAAACTTAACCCTAACCATAGTGATATTCTTAACTTTACTCATAACTCTAAACTGAATCCTAATCGCAACTAATAATTAATCATTATTATTATTAGTTATTATTATTCAGCTTTTAATTCTAAGAATTAATAGCCGGGGTTGATTTGTCAGGGCAATTTTGACGAGTCACGATTTCAGTTGATATACAGTTATACAGTATATCAACATTATATATACAGATATGCGGTGTACGTTTATCGATAAATAATTATATCAGTCTTTCTGTTGCTTGCTGATTAAAAGTTTTGAAGCTCTGAGGAGGTATTGTTAGTTGTTTTAAAAAATCACTTTTTGTTGTAAATTGCTTAAATAATTTCATGTCAATGTCGTTAGACAGAGTACGTTCACATGTTGAATGCTACGATGTGTGCAACTACTCGCGTCATCTGTGCCATACTGGAAAACAATCAAACTGAGGACGGTGTCACTGTGCCAGAAGTGCTGCGTGCCTACATGCCTTCCAGTATGTCACTTTGTCATTTGTGTTACTTTGTCACGCTCCGTTTCTTGTCACTCTCTGTGAATGACACTTGTTGTCACTTCTGTCCCTTGTTGTCACTCTTTGTGAGTGTCATTTACTGTCACTCTTTGTCACTCTCTGTCACTTGACACTGACCCTTACTGTTACTTTTTGACACTTCTGTCACTTACAGTCACTCTTTGTCACTTACTGACACTGTCACTCTCTGTCACTTACTGACGCTCTGTCATTCTCTGTTGGTCACCTGCTGTCAATCCGTGTTAATTATAATACGTTGATTACATTACTTGTACTGCATTGGTGCATGTACTGTTGATAATGAGAACTGGTATTATATAGGCAATATTATATTAAAATATTCATAATGTTAATATCATTAAGTAGTTCTTGTATTATTACTCGAGTCTTGATATTATTATTTTTTGCTGCGCTTGTATTATATTACAAAAATGCAATATAATACAAAGTTATATTGCATTGTTGCAATATAGCTTGTATTGTACTGTTTTCTTTACTTGATTAAATTTTTTCATGTTTTTTTTCCAGGCTACAAGGAAAAGATTCCGTTTGTAAAACCAGCTCCTATTGACCAAGAAGAAGCTGCAAAACTAAAGAAAAAGTCCGGAGGTAAAAAGGAGAAAGAGAATAAAAGTCATTGCGCTGAAGGGGACGTGCCTGCAGGGGATGTAGCCAAGTTAAATCTCAAGAACTAAAAAAAAATTCATCGTATATAGAAAAATATTAAATATTTCATCGAGCATGTGTTATATTCAAGGATCTTGTTTCAGTTTGTTCAATTTATATCGTCGTTGTATAATTGGATAAGATTTTTGTGACTTGTCATACGTAGTAAAAATTGACAGATTATCGGTATTATTGAATGTCATATTGTCTTTATTTAATGACGTTATCAAAATACAATTTTCTGAGTTTTAATTTGCAATGTATGATAGGATTATTAGATTCTGACGATTCTGCGATTTATTTTTGTTTGTTTTTGTTTAAATTATATAGAATTATGATGTCTAAAGAATATAATAAGTACAAATATATAATAAAATAAATGATCAGTTTCACAAAGCCTATATATATATATACAGTATATACATATATCACATCTCATTATGTTAATGATTTTTAAATAATATATCTAAATACTATATGTTTAATTCTAGAACAGTTCTCGGAAAATAAATAAATATCTGGTTAATTAATGACTCGTCTATTTATACTAAAGAATATAGAATATAGTGAGTATTGGCCGAGATAGTTGCTTAATGCAGAAGGACCAAGAAATGACTCGCATTAACCGGTCGTACTCACATTAACCGGTTAATGGAGTTTTGTTGAAGCTATAAAAATATAATAAATTTTAGGAATTGTGTAAGATTTTAGATTCTCTACGAGAATTCTTGGTTTTGAAGTCTCATTTCAATTATAATGTTGTATAAAATTTATGTTTGTGTCTTGTTGCCAGATGCATAGTATATTGCAGTTGTAAATGGAAGTAATGATGCGTAATTTGTATCTGTATGTTCTATGGTGTCTAAATTTGCACCATAGATCATGGTGTGTAATTAGCATCGTGGTGTTGAATTTGAATGGTAGATAAATGTTTTAATTCTGAATAAAACGAGTATTAAATTACAATGTTCACCATCGCAATAGTCATGCAGTCGTACAGACAATGTCTTGTTCTGCATTAATTGTCGTCAACTTATGGCTTTTTTGGTATGAATTAATAGAAGATATATTATTATATTTTAACTAAGTAGTTATTAAAGTTTATATAAATATAATTATAACTGCTTACTAAAAACGATTCATTTATGAACCTATCCATCTATTGGACCAAGTAACACACAGCATATAATTCTCAAACATCGACAATATATTGGAAATATTGGAATATTTCTTTAAATTTTAAAAGCTTAACAAGATTATAATTATCAATATTTTACAAATATTTCTGATACATACAAGAGTCTAAAGAGCCTTTTGTAAGGCCATTTAGGGACTTGATAGTGAACTGGACGAGTAGTTTGGGAAATACTGGACATGTTTAAAGTATTCCATTCAATAATTTTCTTCGGTAATGTCTGTATTCGCATATATTGGGGATTATAATGTCTATAGTTATGAACAAAATGTGACTGAAATGAACAAAAATCTATAATTTCAATAGATATACAATTCAATCCCCGTTAATTTTTGAGAATAAAAAACATCGATTTTAATTTTATTATTATAATTTTATTTATTAGATAATGTAGCAAAATTTTAATTGCAAGAGTTAGATATTTTTATATCTTGAAGTGAACGCGATGGTTTATACAAGTACAAAATTCAAGAATGGCAGAATTTTTGTGAAGTATTTCAAATTTAAGCAAAATAATGCGTGCAATACTAAAGTTAACAAACCTAATGTAACTATGATATGAAGTCAGAATTTTCGCTACAAGTTGAATTATCATGTTATAAACTTCTTAAGTACGTATAAAAATATATAAATTTAAGAGAAATAGTCACTGATTTAACTTACGACAAGTAATTAAATGAAAAACACAAAAAATTGATCGTTCCAAATAAAATTAATATACAATTAAATGTCAAGATTCATTTATCAAGATTCATTTAATAAAATGTTAACCTTTACCGATTAATGATATGATCAATGATTTTTAAGTTTTACTGTATAATATACCGGCACATAATCAACAATATTGATCAATCCCAATACCCACAATATTGATCTAGACAAGTATTTTATCTATTCATAACAAATACCATGTAATAATGTTCAATTTCAAAATACCACCTTCTTTGAGTATTACATCTTCTGGCAAATTTAAATCAGACATAAAATAATCCCGGTGTCGTATTAAGCCTTACATGGCCAACACTCTGGCTTGCTGATCATCAAGCTGGTGAGCCAGAGCATCGGGAAGATCAGATCCCACTTGCTCGTCGAGGAACTTCCTGGTTTCCTCCATGTCCTCGCACCAGTAGTCCTTGGGCAAACTGAATAACTCATCCCAATTGATCTTCCCCAGTCCATTCATATCAATGCTTCCCTTGGTGGGAATCAAACCCACGGCAGATGACTCTGCGATGTCTTCCTCACCATTCAACCTCCTACACATCCAGTCAATCACTCGGATGTTTTCTCCGAACCCAGGCCACAAGAACCGACCAGCTTCATCCAAGCGGAACCAGTTGACGTGAAAGATCTTCGGCATCTGGCGTCCGTCACGCTCCATCGACAACCAGTGGGCAAGGTAAGTTCCAAAGTTATACCCCATAAATGGACGCATTGCCATAGGGTCATGCATGATCTCACGACCTCTGAACTCAGCAGCCGCAGTAGCTTCAGATTTAAGCGCAGCACCCAGAAGAACCCCATGTTCCCAGGAGAATGCCTCGAGTACCAGGGGAACGCCCGATGGGCGGCGCCCTCCGAACACAATGGCATCAATTGGAACACCCTTGGGATCCTCCCACTTGGGATGGATGATGGGGCACTCGGATGCCGGCGTGCAGAAGCGAGAGTTGGGATGAGCTGCCTGTCCTGGTTGCCCGATCTTCCAAGCCTCTCCCAGCCAGGTAGTTATACCAACCTCAGCGTTCACTTCCTTCTCCATTCCCTCCCAGAAAACATTCCCATCATCCGTCATTCCCACATTGGTGAATATGGTGTTGCGTTGCACTGTCTTCATAGCTATGGGGTTGGTTTTGGTGTTGGTGCCCGGAGCGACACCAAAGAATCCCGCCTCTGGGTTGATGGCATACAGACGTCCATCGTCTCCAAAACGCATCCATGCAATGTCATCTCCCACGCACTGAACCTGAAAGTTACAATCGTGAAATTTTAAGAACTACTATAGAGAAATTTAAATTTAGGAAATAAACTAAATACAATTATTCTCGAAATAATGTACGAAAATGAATTGAAGACAAAATTGTTAAAATAATTGATTAGATAAAGGCTGAAAGATAACTATAACCTGAAAATAAAGTTCCCAAGTTACGATTTAACTGAGTATTTCAAAATTTGGTACTAAGCTATTCTAATTTCAGCATTCTAAAATAATAGGAGAAGTTAAATTGATTTCTATATTCAATCCATCAAAGTGTTACCCATTAATTCTTTTACAAAAAAACAACCGACAGTTTCAATTGATTAAAACAACATTGTTGCCATAACATACGACTGTTTTTTGTACTATTGTTAAAGACAGACAGACACCTTATTTTACAACGAACCATATAAAAATTTTAAATATTATTTAAGATTATTTTATTAATCTACTCATTTTATTTATCTATTTAAACTTTAAAAAATTTAACCTAACAAAGCCACCAACCTTCCACCCAGGCAGTGACGGACTCAACATCGCCATGTTCGTTTTACCGCAAGCGCTCGGAAATGCGGCAGCTATGAACTTCTCCTCTCCCTCAGGATTGGTAACGCTCATGATGAGCATGTGTTCCGCCAACCATCCTTCGTCTCGCGCTATGCGACTAGCGATACGCAGAGCAAAGCATTTCTTTCCGAGAAGGGAATTGCCGCCATAAGCGCTTCCGTACGACATGATCTTACGTTCATCTGGGAAATGAGTGATCAGGATCTTTTCTGGGTTACATGGCCAGTGATTGATCACCTGGTAGATATACATTGCAAAGTTAGATCAAGATATGGATAGATATATAGATAGATAGACAGATAGGTAGATAGAGATAATCAGATAAAAAGATAATTAGATAGAGATTAAATTTTCAGAGAATTTCATAATTAAAAAAATGACCTAAACTAACTTTTTTAACTCTATCGCATTAAAATAAGGAAAAGCTCAAACTAACATACATTCTAATTTTATTCCATTAAAATTAGACATGAGGTACAATACCTTGCGTGTGAGTGGTCTAGGTGCACCGATTGAATGCACGCACTGCACAAACTCTCTAGTGCGTAGCTCGTCCCAGATACGAGGTGACATACGAGTCATTACGCGCATACTGAGCACTACGTATGTGCAGTCAGTCAGCTGCACACCGATCTTAGACAGAGGTCCACCGATGGGGCCCATGCTGAATGGAATTACGTACATCACACGACCTGTAATACAAGATTAATTTAATTAGATAGATTGCAGGGTTTAGAATATTGTCAATGAAATGAATCATTTAATCTGAATTTTTGAATCTGAATATTTTTAACTGGACAATTTTTTACTTTAAATCAAATAATAAAATAATCTTCAGACTAAACTAAGAACTACAGTTTCACACAACTGTTATAGCAACGAGTATAATTTTTCAGATAGTTTTTTTCTTTATGAATCGCAGTAAGTAACTTTAGCACTGTATATTGTACATTGTTCCACAATTAATATTTATATACACTCTAGCTACCCTAGTGGAGAAATAAGGCATTAGATGTGATGCAAAGTTGTATATGTTTCCCATGACCCATTAAATAGCCAGCAAAGCAGCCCCAAACCATTAATTTTTAGGATTACGGTTAAGATTCTGGTTAGGATTGAAGTTACGGTTAGAGTTAGAGTTAAGATTAGTTAGGATTAATAAATCAATGAATCTATGAGGCCGTTATTGTATTTGGGGCCGTTTTTTCAGGGTAGTACCTTTCATGCAGCCAGGAAAGCGTTCAGCCAGTTGTTCCCCCACTGCCTCACGGCTTGTCCACTGTCCTATGATTCCCTTCACTCCTTCCTTTACATGAGGAACAGTCGAGTACTTGTCATCCGTGATGATAAAAGTCTTGTTTTCTACTCTAGCGACATCAGCTGGGTCAGTGCGACATAGATAACTGAAAAATAAACAAGTGTCATAAAATTAGATTTAGCAATAAAAGTAATGCACTGAAATTTCAGACCAAACTGGCAGAAAATGATACGTTTGTTTAGTCTAAAGCTTTATTTTATATACGAATAAACAACTAACAACACAATACATTCATTTAAATTTACATCACTTGTAAATGATTTGTATATAACTATAAAAAAGACATTCAAAAAACAATAATATCAAAATCTTCATCTGTATTCTTCATCTTCACGACTTGGCCAAAAAATGCACCCGCTCATAAATGCAATCCCAATAAAAAATTTGTCATAAATCAAACTCCCCCGTCATAAAAATCTATAAATATTTATTCCCAATACTGGTGTTACCAGTATTAAAGATTTTCTAATCTTCATCTGTATTCTTCTGATCTTCATCTGTATCGCTAAAAGTGAAAATTGATTGAAAATATTATTTAACTGTATAAAACTGTACAACTCTCATCGCTGGTGTTACTCTGATCTGACATTAGCCATCTTATAAAAATTCCATATCAGTAAAGATATTCCAAAAAGAAGTTATCCTACTTCAGTCTCATTTAGTTTTGAATTGTTTGCAAGCAAACAAGGATATGAGATACACATTACACCTCGTTAATAAAATAACGGAACGATTAAAGATCTTTATATCTTCAAGCAAAAATTGCAGCACATTTTCCTCTTAAGTTTGACAATACACGTAACAATATTTGTACCGGTCTTTATTAAAAAGATAAAAGATGGGGGGGGGGCGAGTTAGAATTTCACTTAAATACTAGTTCATACAGTACTGATCAAGTCAAGAGCATTCCAAATCATCATTCTGGTAAAATACTGAGACACGACATGTTCTATACATTTCCAGAGAACTTTCGATATATAATTTTTTATAATTTTTAACCAGTCAAAGAATTTTAATTTTCTTGAATTTTACAATAACAGATGCATTTTAAAAGAAAATTTTGCAATTGCATAGATTTTCTTTGTTTTTATCTCCCCCCCCCACTTCATTACAACAATAAATAAAGTTATTTTATCTTCATGACATTTTTTCAGGCAAACATTCAGTTTTCATCTTGCTTTTAAAATACCACTTTTTGCATTTTTGTAATATCACTTTGTACAAACCAATTGTCGAGTTTATCGAGTTTGGTCAACATTCCTCCCTCGACCAGTTTATCTGTCATCTCAGTCGCCTCCTCCTCTGATCCATCGCACAGATAAATGCCAGTGGGACGACACAGTTCTACCTGATAAACAAAAACAAATCATCATTCAAATCATCATTATCAAAGAAATTCTGGATGAAGGCAAAAACTGTAATGGAGTCGAGTGGATAGGAAAGGCAACCTAGAATTGAAAATGTAAGAGCGCCCAATAGAGTCAAGGCATTGCAGTTTTCAGTCAGATAAATGAAGACAGAACACCAAAATGAAATCTGAAATTCTGGTTTGGACACAGATAGATGAGAAAAGGAGACAGTTAATGGAAAATGAAATTCTGCACTAAGACATTGACAAATGCAAGAAAGCTGATGTGACGCAGTTTTAGAAATGTTAGAGGTTAATGAAAAGATGACGAAATATTTAAGATCAGCCAATCAGAGATGGAAGGTGGGGATAAATGGAGTGGGTAAGAATGATAGAAAGGTAAAGGTAGCCAATCAGAAAAAGAGACACTACAAGACGGATAAGAAAGTGAAGTTGTAAGAGAAAGAAAAAAAAGAAAGAAGAAAAAACAGAGTCCTCTCTGTTTTTTCTTCTTTCTTCTTTTTCTTTCTCTTACAACTTTCAAGAAAGCTTTAGGAAGAAATAATATAGAGAAGAAAATATAGAAGAAAGTCTCACCTAGAATATAAAGCTTAGGACTTAGAAATTATAAGGAATTAGAATTTATTAGAAATTATAAGTTGTGTTAGTGATTGTAATAAGTTAAGTTATTGTAGTTTAACAACTATTGATTATTTAAGGAATGAACATTAAAATTAATTAGTATATATAGATGTTTTCATTGTAAAAATTTTAATAATAAATAAAACGATGAACAGCCTTTTTTAAGGTCTTCTCGTTTCCCCTTTACCTCTAAGCGAGTGTTCTACCAAATAAAGAGCTAAAACTTAATACTAGATTCCCCATAAGAATTACTATTAGATTGATAAAATAAATTAATAGTACAAGATCAAGAAGTTGTACACCGGGATTGATTATGTTCTGGCCTGGGAGGGATTGTGTCTGGAGGGATCTTGTCCGATTACCAGAAGAATGGTAATTTTACTAATGTATTATAATACAAAATTATCGATTTACGTGTTATCAAGAGTTATTTTCAGTTAGGAATTTGTAAAAAAAGTAGCGGTAATAGTCACAGTGGATTTAACATTGATGAAAGTATTGAATATTTGGTATCTATCTAATTTTCTCTGTTTTTAGCTATTTTTCTCTGAACTTTGCACTTAGACCCCAGAATTTCCCACTACATTTGCATCGTCTCGTGACATTAGTAAGGCACTATCATAACCAATCGGAGATTTAGCTTTAAACTCATTACGCTTTGCTGCGACTGGTTTTAGACACGATCATCTACCAGAGGAAGGCCTGGTAGTGTAAAAAGTGGATGTTAGGGGTGAGGCGGCTGTGATGACATTCACAGGCTGAGAATATCGCCGGAGTGAAAACGATAGCATTTAAATTTGAATTTTTTTAAAATAGCTCCTGCTGGGTGATCACAGGCGAGGTAACTATATTCCCCACCTCACTTACCGAGGGATGCAGTGTTAATTAAAAAGAAAAAAAAACAGATAATTTACTTTTATTTTTAATAAAAAATAATATTAAATAAACGTAAATAATGCTGCCATGCAGCAAGAATAAATAAATAAATAAACAATTAATTAATTAATTGAATTAATCTAATTAAAGTAATGGATTCATGTAATGCAGTAAAATAAATAAATAAATTTATTTATTTATTAATTAATATAAATATGCATGTAATTATATGTAATGTAATTATATGTAATGTAATTAATTAATGAATTAATGAATTGAATAAGCTAAATTAACAAATTAATACAAAAATTGGGAGTCGTGAAACAGACAAGTACCAAAATAACTCCAAATTGTCTTTTAAAAATTTGTTTATTCATTTACAATTGCTAATTTGTGATCACATTTGATCTAAACTAATTCTAATTTAATTGAAACAATAATAAGAGCAAAAAATACAGCCCCCCTTTACGGATCCTCCACTGATGATTTTCTGCACATCAGAACCAACAACGTGAAAATTAAAATCACTTTGACAGATTTTGTAAACAAGTTAAGCCCCGCCTAATTTTGATTGACTGACAGCTTTTTGCCAGGAGCAGTTGTGTCGTGTGTGTTTCTTTGTCTGGAGTCGCAACAAAGTCGTCCAGGGAAGTCATCCAGTCAAGTCAGGACGACTTGACTGGATGACTTGTTGGCTCGTGTATTCTCACCTTTAGCAGTACGATGAATCAGATGAAATTATTGAAAGTGATTGGGTATATTGTATTTGATTGTGTGTCAATACTTAATATCGTGTTGACATTTACTGCAGACTGAGTAAAGCTGCAACTAATAAACGTAAACTTCTTGTGCACTTGAATACTCCTGCATCTGGTGAAGATTTTCTTCTTTCTGCTAAAAATCTCAGAACAAACAGCGACACTTAGGTAGCTAACAACATTTTCATTAATGTAGAATGCAGAATTATCCAAAGAGCAAGCAAAGTATGAGTTTGACCAATAAGTTAAACGACACAATCGTACAGCAAATATAATAGCAGGAAGTGCTTACTCTGAAAATAAAATACAAATGTAATTATATCCGTGCACCAACGATTTATTGACCATCCAGAATCTCGTCTGATCGTAAATTCATCAAACAAATCTATTAACCTCATTAATTGCATCAGAAGCCCCAAGTTCAATTTTCCTCCTTTATATAAACCTCATCTGAAACTTCAGACGAGGTTTCATATCTGTCAGCCTTGTCGATTGATTTTCAACCTTTAAACAGAGACCATAAACCACCATCAACCCACGTTCTTATCCTTTCCATGTCCTCAGCTACAATGGTACTTAATCAGATCATTCAAATGACTTCATTTCAGGCTAATATATTAACAACTGCAAACGCTCAGGAGTCAATTGTCATGCAGCAATAGTAGTAATGGGGTAATAAACATGAAATCAAGGTAGGGCTAGGAAATGTTTACACTGTATAGGTTTTAATGCACAAAGTATTTAAAATAAGTTTGCAGAATCTTGTGTAAAATGAGAAAATTTGTGATATTGCATTTGCAAGTAAATCTTGGTTTAATTAAATTATTAACTGATTGTTAGTATCCACTTGAATAATATATCATACTGAGAATGGATAGAATTACTTAAAGTACTGCAGGTAGTGCCTGCGTTTTTATTATATCAAATATTACTTTTATCCAAATTGACATGACTGATTTGAATACATTAGCATGTATTTGTTATTTTGTTTTGATCTTGTCAGTTATGATATACAATTTTTAGTTGTCAATAGACCCGGTGGTGTATCTAATGCAAATAAGCTTTACATGAATTTAGGCCTACTTTTTTACTGTTTAAATGTGAAATACACAAATAATATTACCGTGAAACTAATTATTGATGATTATAAACTGTCCTGTCAAAGTCACTGGTTTTACTAGACTTTCTGATTCTTGCAAAGCAATCTTATTTTATTAATTTATGTTCTATACAATCTGTCATAGAGCCTACTTAAAGACAAAATCATTCTTGTGATATGTAATGATCCACTGTAAATCTGCAACATTACCACTGCATTCCCATTTATTGTTATCATAATTGTTCAGTTTGCTTTCAATTATGACATATTCACAGCAAAGAATGTCGACTTTTTTTAATTCAACAAATAAAAATAGACCCTTTAGTAACTTATTGTGGCATAAAGCGGGTATACAAATAAGCAATTTCTTGCAAAGACTCGACTGGGTATGCATACTGGATTGCAACACAGCTGATGACTGCTGGTAAAATATTGTTAAAGAATGTGAATTTGCGATGACTACCAAAAAGAAGCTGTTAATTTTTCACATAAAGTGTAAACAAATACAAAAGTTAATGTTAAAAAAGTTCACAAAGCCAACTTATTGAAAAAGTTGCATCCAAAAATTAGTTAAAAATAATTGTTTCAAAATTAATATTTTGGCGTAAATATAAAGCAAATAAATCAAAACGAAATAATGAACACTAAAAATTGCAAGCAACAAATGCATCTTAAAATACCTAAAACAAAATACCTGAAACAGAATCTAACACTCTAAACATGAAGAGAAGTGTGTTAGAATATTTTTGAAAGTAGATTATTTAACATCTAATAAACTCATCTGTTCTGAAGATAGATTTCTGATTTGATTCTGAGGAGACAATTATAAAATAACTGGATGGTAGTTTTGTTGGCAATAGCAAAATATTTTAGTTTATTTTATTTCTGCTATATTTTGTCACTTATTATATAACTTCTAAATACAGAGTTAAATTAAATACATTTTAAATTTAATATAAATATTTATACGTTTGTGAGTACAACATAACATATATTCTGTTGTTACCTTATACATTAGGCCTGGCCATGTTTCTATGAATCTATTAGCAGCCAATATAAATGTAGAAAGATGAGCCCACAAGTACTCCACAGCAGATTTTTCACATCCCTGCTCATCCGCATTCACTCGACAAGAAATATCAAGATGAATCGTATCATGCTCCAAACAAATAATCGCCTCAAATATACAAATAAAAACTAATATGAATACAAATTTTAAGCTAAAAAACTAAGCTCTTCTTAGCTTATAAATAAAGCTTTGTCATTGGTAGTCAGTAAAAAGTTCCAGGGTAAAAAAGTCAAATTTTTTACTAGGTAAAAAAAGCCATGGTAAAGAAAGTCATAAAAACGGAAAAAAGCCACAGTAGAAAAACTAACAAAAGTGCAATAAAGCTAAATTAAATATAAAATATCATTACAATAATTAATTCACATTTAATATAAGTCACGAAATCATAAATAATGCTAATTTGATCAGTGCTTATCTAAAAAGCCTACTACTATTTCTTTTCCAGTGTCCTTAGTAAGAATTCAAAAAAAATACTTCTAAAATAGAAGCTCAAAAAATTACAATTTTGATTTTTCATAAATATTTTTTGAAAAGCACTTGCCAAAAATTAATATAGCAATAATGCAATTTATGGGCGCCGGCAGGGGAGGCAAACCGGGCATCTGCCCCCCCTTGGATTTTGGATTTTTTTTTATTAATAATAATCCTCTGTAATATAGAAAACATGAACACAAAATTATATTGTTTTTAACGCAATTTAATTATTCTATCTTGAATACAAAGCGTTTCACAACTTCCTCAACAAAATCAGTCTCTAGTTTCTAGATTCGTTCCTTGTGGACACTCATCATGCATAGTGCAGACAAGCGTTCATCAC
>JAQIXG010002283.1:0-18176 GCA_034700105.1 Oconnorella tubifera | reverse complement strand
CAAGCTATTACGTGTGTTAGGGGGGGGGGAGGGGGGCAAATTCTTGAATTTTAACGTTTTCAGTTTTTTGGGTTTATTTTATGTTTTTTTATGTATTATTTCACTTATATTTATTACTCAATTTTTGTTTCGGGGGAGGGGGACTGTGCCTTTCCACTTGATATAAGAACACAAACGTTCAAATTGACAAATGTTGCATTATAACTAGATATATCATCTCCTCATCATTGTATATTAATATGTCAAAAAGTCAATCAACCAGCAATTAATTCTCGCCGTTTGTTGAGGTTAAAAAAGTAACTATAGTACATCTTCCATAAAGTAAGATAATTTGCCGAACAGGAAATTAAGCCACGCTGTTTTGATCACGTATAAACTTGACCTTTATTACATATGTTTAACGTTGAATAACTTTCTCATTTGAGAACCTGATTAGTTTCCTGTGAGTCTGAATTGAAAAATTTATCACACGCGAAATGACTGCATGAGATCATTTAATAAAAACCAATGTGATGCTTTTGGATTAATTTTGCTAAAAGAAATTGGAATAGTTGTTCAGAATTTTTTGTGAAAAAGAAATCTGAAGCAAATTAATTTAAAACCTCATGAAACCTCAAACCTCAATGAACCTCAAACCTCCTGAAACCTGAAACCTCATGAAACCTCAAACCTCAATAAACGTTACTGAATTTAAAGCAATGACTTTTAAGACATTTTGATGATTCCCTATATATGAGCACTGATTATAGCTATATGATGACCATATTTATAGATTTTAGTTCATAAATGAAACTTTTGTCAATTAAGTTAAAATAAGTCAAGTGAAATCAAACGGCGTTTTGAGAAACAATATACCGTAACATATAAAATTAAAATTATTTATTTATTAGCAGGTTAAAAAGGTTAAGGTTACGTTTTACGTCTGGATTACCGTAATAATGATGTCGAAGACGTAGCTGTCAATTTAAGCACCTTACTAAAGGGTGCAGTAGTTTGAGAAATAGTGAGTTAACCGGGATTCGAACCTAGACCTATCGGTTTCAAATCCAACGCTTTAACCACTTCTCTAACGGGCCTTTAAATATATGTAGGCATATAAATGTATTTGTAATTTAACATATGCACTTAAATTTAGTTTCTATATTGTTTATTTAAAAATATATAAAGATATAACATGTCGTTATACTTTTTTATATTATTTCTTTCGTTACATTTACCATAAAATGAAAAATATTCATTAAACAGACTCTCTGCCTTTAATTATTTCGCGAAAATTCACACTTGCTATATTTGTTACAAAAGTTGCTTTAGAGTTTACATAAATTGTAAATTTACTAACCTCATGTTAATTTAATGTATATATTAAGGATGTTGCAATCTAAAAATATATTTAAATAACTGGCCATAATTTAAATTATGTCTTAGTAGGAACTCATTACTAGAACTTAATTACATCAATTAATATCGCAGAAATTCTGTGATATAAAAGAAAGTAAAAAACTTCAGCTAGTAAAAGGATAGGAAAGATCATTAAGTTTACATAACGCTTGCGTAAATGTCATCATAAAAAATTAGAAAATGTTTAGATACTTATAGATTCTTCGTGTCATGTCGTGCTTCGTTAATCATATATAGCATGAAAATCGTGATCTATAATGTAATAAATGCGCGACAAGAATTAAAAGTGTCGATGGAAAGTCACAAAGTTGAAGCAACTTTTAGACTTCAAGTTTAAACGGCGGCGGTCATTAAGTTAAGAATAACGTTGATCTACAATTTAGTTATTGAACGATTCTTGATTTTTTTATAATTTTTCAGTTAGTTGAAAATTATCTAATTAGAAAATCTAAAACGCAAACAGAATAACCTAAATTTGTAAAATTTAAAATTTAAAAATTTAAAACAAAATCAAAATGATGCAAAGGTTTTTAATAGTATTGCCAAATCGTTAGAAATCACAATTTTAGATTATCATTGGCTGAAAATGTTTATGAAAACAAATTTTAAAATATGACAACGTTTAAAATGTGTAGAATATTTGTAGAACTTTTCTTTTTCTGTAAGAAAACATGCTTTAATAATGCAATATAGACATTTTTGTGCGTTTAAAGTCACTGTATACATATATAGAAAATTATAATTGTATCGGGAATGTCAGAGAGTTCAAGTTTCAAAACTGAAGTGATTATAATTATTTAGTATACTGTATGTCCAGTATATTTTTTACTGCATTGCATTCAGTATTTATTTTCTCTCATAGAATGTTGAATAAAAATTCCTGTTTATAATTCTATTTATCAGTTCTTATTAATACAAATAATTACGCAGCGGTTACATAGCAATAATAGCAGTTTCGTAGTAATAATTACAGTTACATAACAATAATTTACAGCTACATAGTAATAGTTACAGTTACATAGTAATAATTACAGTTACATAGTAATACTAACAGTTACATAGTAATAATTAGAGTTATAAAGTAAAAATTAAAATATATTTGTCTTAATTTACGTATTTTTCTGTTAACAATCATATTTTTCAGTACTTTTTTTAAGAAGAAACTAATCAATACAGTTTCGTATCCCTGCGTGATCTAATTATTGTGACTTATTAATGACGTTTATGACGACATATTTGTGTGAATTAAATATACTAACTTGTATTAATTATGATGACGTATGCAGGTGCTTCTGTAGTACCTTCAGACAGCATCTGCAGATATTAAATTCTGTGAACATTTTGTTGACAAATTAATTGAGAGTGCAGCAGAAGGCACTAAAACTAATAACCTGAAGAATAAAAGCGTATGTTTTATTTATCTTTCATACCATATAGGTGATTAGCTTCATATTTGTTCATTTTTTATTACATAGCAAACCGTAATCTACATATTGTATGAACATTTTGACTTAAAACATTGATCATTAATAAAAAATACAGAATAAATAATATATGAGACTCTAGTTTGTAAACAATATTAAAGTCTAAATGTGTGCGTGTCTATAACCGATTATATTTAATAGGATCTAAACATATTCCAATACATTTATATTTTTTATTAAAATAATACTAGACTTATGTCTATTAATTATTATTGTTGCGCATCACTAGTTTGTAATGCAAATCAAAAGCAATAATGTACAATTTAATACATTTTATGTTTTATACTTAAAATTATACTTTTTATGTTTATCTATTATGATATTATAATGTTAAGTTCTTGAATGAAGCTCCTTGTTTAATGTATTGCATCAACACGTATTATTAGTGTTTCTGAAGTCATTTAGAAACATTCATTATCCCCTTTTAATTAAAACTTTGTTATAGACATCTTGCAGGTGCTTTTATTTTGCTTTCTATATAATCTAACAAGACTAATAATTCTATTAATTAGTCTCTAATTAATACAAGTTAGTATATTTAATTCACACAAATATGTCGTAATAAACATCATTAATAAGGAAATAAAATTACAAAATTTTGCATAATAATACTACTGCATATATGGCCTGGTTTTAGGACGTTTCTCCAAAGGACGATTCGTCAACAGACTCTTCATCAAGATCTATTCTTAAAACGGATTATTCTTATAACCCCTAACCCTAACCCTCAACATTCTTATAACCCTAACCCTAAATCTAACCTTAACCCTAAACCAAACGAATAGTCCTTGACGAAGAGTCTGTTGACGAATCGTCCTTTGACGAAACGTCCGCATACCATACGACCTATTGAAATAAATCGACTGTAGAAGTAAATGGAACATACATACTTTACTTGTAACGTATGTTTTTACATATATTGTTTCTATGAGTTTAATATTATACTTTAACCGTTGTTATGCTGTTATGAATGTACTGTTATGATTATGTCAATATTTAAATTTATTTAAATATTAAGTCTTTTTGTCAAGACTCAGTTGTCCGAAGAACCGTTTAATTAAGAGTAGAGTTTAAAATTAGACTTCATAAAAAGAACTGTATTATAGACTGGTGTGATTATATTCAAAACATTTTGCACATATGTTCAAGACTCATTCAGACCATATCGAAATTTTTAAATCACATTTCGTGATAGAGAATCACTTAAATCGATTAACTAAAGTCTATCGAGACAAATGAAATTAAGAATCTGGTGAAAAATAGCAGCATAGGGGCATTTTATCAATCTATTTCTCTCTGTAATTACATACAATTGATAGTTTAGCAGTTTCCTTTCACTCAATCACTGCTTTGTGACATTCTCTGTTTAATCATTATTTCTGAACGTGGCCAAGGGTTACAAATTAGTAGACTACGACAATATGCAAATTCTCTCTACATTGTGTTCAATTTAAGTATACTCATTTTATTTATTAATAGATGCACAATATGGATAAATTACAATAAAAGAAATCAGTTCAACTTGTATTATTGACTCTTATTTATTAAATATCAAGCATATTGTGCTTATTGTATTCTTTATTCAAAAATAATCTGAATAAGTTGTCCTTTGATAAAGAAAGTACAAAACTGAAGCATAAACCTTTGGTCAATCAACGTAGTATTTTCGATTTTTGTTTCTTTAATTCATTTTGGTAAAATGATTTAAATATATTTTTGCGTTAAATTCAATTGCTGTCGAAAGTTTGTTTTATCTAAAATATGACTGGATTGTTGTTTATATTTCAATTTTTGAATTATACAGCGGTAATTTTGATTTCGGTCTATTATGATGTATGCTTGCACTTTACTGTATATATTTTCTCCGTGTTTATAATCAGCATCTCGACTGTTAATTCAACCAATTTTAAATCTCGAAATTTAGATATAAATTAATAATTTATATTATTAATTAAATTTAATTAGATAATAAATTATACACATTTCCCTTACAAAAATTTCAATTTTATAAACATTACATTTCTTTATTGCAATGAAAGCGAACAAGTGAAATTTGTTATCGATAACTAAATTCTGTAATCTTAATGCACTGCATTGCTAAATATTTGTTAACCTACACAATGAATATGCCTCATTATCTTCACCATTAATATCGTTGTAAGCATACTTATTAACTTCCGTGTAATAAATGATAACATTTTAGTCTCGCAGTATTTTCATCAGAACAGAATGTAGTTTTTTAAGATCACGCTGAGCGGTTTCTAATTAGAAAAATCGTTGCTTGAGTTTTCTTAGAGGTCCATCAAAGGTTTCTGAATAGTTGTTTAAAATTTGCACTTCTTGATGAAAAATGCTCGAAAGGATTCATTTCGTTGAAAAAATATCAAAGAAATTTCATTCAAGATTTGTACTTTTTAGTGTAATAATGTCGAATAACTATTAGATATAAAGTTTCATCGCATCCTTAAAATATTTTAAAGAACCTACTTAGTAGGCCAACTTGAAGAATACTCGAGAAAATATAATAATTATAGAAAAAACAATTAGTACCTGTTTCATAGCGAAATATAATTTATTCTGTAATGACTATTTTTATTGCAAAACTCGCACGTAGAACAGTTAACACAAATAAATTTGAACATTATGCAGTGCTCACAGTGCTCACAGATTATAAAATTACTGTAATTGTTCATATTATTGACATCGTGTCATTTAAACAGTTCAACAATATAGTTTTATTAAACAAAAAAAAATTATCGGCCTTTTTAATTGTTTCTTCTTATCTTATAATATATACAACTAAATTTTTACATTACTTTCAGGCTCGCCAATTCATAGGTAAAACTTTCACCGTCACATCACTCATCATCGTCGTCATCTCCAGTTCTCTTTTCAACATCCCTCGCTACCTAAAAGATGAAATCAGAAACCTCAACTGCTCAGACGGGTCTGTACTTTATTTCCCCGTCTCTGGTCGCGCGAGGCTCAGCCCTTTAGCCGAGCAAGCATATCACTGGATGTACTTCATACTTGGGATTCTCTTGCCGTTGATATTTCTTACTTTCTGCAACGTCCACCTAGTCTTAGCTCTTAGGCAGTCGGCTAGAGTCCGCCTAGAGAGTCACGCGGTGTCTAACCGTCAGGCAAGTAACCAGGCTACTGCCGCTAATAGGATAACTCTGACGCTAATCGTAATAGTAATGATGTACATTTGTTTGTTTGTACCCGTAGAGCTGCTGAATTTTTTTCGCGAGTTCGCGTCAAGCAGTTCCAATCACACGGATATTTATAACGTGACAGTAGCGGTACTCAATCTTTGCCAGGCGATTAATTTCGCTGGAAACTTTGTCCTGTATTGCGTTATTAACACGCATTTTAGACAAACAGTATATCGCTTGTTGAACTGTGTCAGAATACGTAGACAGATTTCGAAAAAGTCTGATATTGAACAAATGAGCAGCATTAAGATACAATACGGTTCAGTTACCGAAACCACCACATCATTGTAAATATATTTTTTTATTCTTTTCTCATTATTAATGTTTCGTCCACATAACCATCATCCATTAATTTATGAATCGTCCTTGTTAACCCTAAACTAAATAATAATAATCACCAAAGCTTTCTGTAAGCATCAACCCGTGGTTGATGTATCATGTTAATAAAATATTATTCAAACGCTGTATAATATAGTTAACGACGATATTTACACAGAGAGATTGTCAGTTAATTTAAATAATAAATTTATTTATTTATTCAATTAAACAGTCAGCGTATTTACTATTATATAATTGCCTAAAACTTTATATTTTCGTTCTTGTTTGTATACTTATTTGATGCATCTACATAAAATCTCTGCTTTGCTTTGTAACTTTAATTTTTAAATTTTGATGAAACTGTGTTTATAAGAATTATGAAATCAGTTTTTATTTGTGAAATTGAGATTTTGAGAAATACAATTTCAATTATGCTTGCATTTTATATTATATCATTGTAATTTATCAAATCACCAAAAAACCGTATGAAAAAATTTGAAAGAAATTAAGCAATAATGTTTTATTTAAAAACTAGTTTGTTTTGCAGAAATCTGATCAAAAACAAGTAGTAGGTTACTAAGTCTTGTTTGACCCACCCTGTATAAACAGTATATTATATTAAGGCTTTGAGTATGTAAAATTATACCTGTACATAAAACTGTACAGTATGTTATGAATATGTATATATTTATATAATAATTTATATAATTGTATGTATACATATAATTATATACTTTAAATATAACATTGTATGATCAATTTATCTCTCATATATAATACAAATCATCTTGATTAATGATCTCTGTAACCTAAGTGATAGATGTTTATGGTGTAATGCTGCAGCATGACAATGAAAATAATTATTTATATCTTCATAGAATTTTTATTGTTAAATTTTGTGTTGATACTACATTGTAAATATTATTATATACGTATAATGTTTCTAATTAGCGTTTTAAAGTTTATTTATATGTAATTTTTGCAGTTAAATGACTGTATATGGTAAAGTTCGAGTAGCTATTAAAGAACTATATCATAATAACTCAATGGACTATTTAGAAGCTGTGTTAACCAATATATTTGAATTAATATATCAGTGTATTTTAATTAATAATATTACTATAACTGGGGGATTTTTTTTCGTGTAAGACTAAAATTCTTTGGTAGCTTTATATTATGTATTTGCAATTCCATTCACAAATGAAACCTTATTTTGCAAACTTTGAAAGTATCAAATATTTATTCGTCACTTTCTTCTCACATGTTACTAAATAGCCTTTTTTGTGCTGATGTGACATTAAGATAAAGAGAACCTAGTTATTTTCATGAAGATTTCGAATCAATATGTCGCCTTGCGGTGGTATAAATAAGGGATATGAGTACGATGAAAGAACGGACAACTCGAGGTTAGCAGTTATGACAAAGAGAGCAAACAATTTATGCTCGAGTTCTTCTTATAACGTTGACCGATATTTAATGGAAGTAGCTTGCAAGTAGCTCATAACAGTCTTGTTTAATGTCATCGCATCAATGGCACTGCAGGTCGTTCCACAATGGCCTTGCGCGTATCATTAGATAATAGAAACGAACATATTAACTAAAAATTATATTAGTGTATATCAATAAAACGAATAGATTTTTAAAAAATTTAATCATTTTTATTTTATTGATATTTTTCAGTAATAAGCGTTAAATCTGAACTCGATATTTTCATGGTTACTTTATGCTTTTAGCTGAAAATACCGAAAATTTTTAATTCCTTAATTAAATATAGTTTAATTTTTATTTTGTTCTATTAGGTTTTGTATTTTAAACATTTTGTTTAAATAGTTAAAAATTAATCTTTAGCACATTGGATACTTTTATTCAGCTTAACTATTTATTGATAGCATGCTAGTATTATGATGATACTGTATACTGTACAATTGAGTGTTGACTTCGAATTAGTAAGCAAGAATAAATTACTTTTTATTAGTCTAATTTAATCTCAATATCGTATTTTTTTCTAAATATCTTGAATCTCAATATCGTAATTGAACTTATTTTCAATATCGTCATTTTTCTGAAAATAGCGTATGGAATGAAATCAATTATAATTACTAATTAATGTTCAATGCTATAATGTCCTTTATTATCCAAAATTATATTTTATTCAATTCTCTTTCTTACAGTAATAATTAACACTACAACTAAATTTCATTTTCTCATATTTATTGTGGTTATCAATTAATCAATTAATCGAATTTTAAGCACAGGGTTCGAACCTCAGTCACTTAAAATACCTAGCTATTTTGCCGCACTCTTTATCGACATGCATAATAGCGTTACAAACTCTTAATAACAATTTAATAAGGGCTACTTATAAAACTACGAAACACAAGAATAATGGAAACGTTAAACTCACATTTAATACAACTATTAGTTGCTTTTGTCACAATTAACCGCTTAGAAGCCGTGGCGGTAATGATGATAGATGGTTTAAGCTAAGGCTAAATTAAATTTCGTCCCTGGAGACTGATAAACGAGATAACAGTCAAATGTAGATAAGCTGCGAGACGTCTCTCTGAGGACTCTGAAATCACACCCTTTGCTATCATGCACGATTATTCAGAGATGGTAATTTGATCTTGGATAGAAATAGTCTTATTTTCGAATATAATTCTGGCGAAAAAATATTGGTAACGCGGAGTCTTGTTGCAGCTTTAGCTTTAGTTGATGATTTGTTGAATAGATGTGGGTTCTACGAAGCAGTGAGAGAAAAATCATATTACGTGTTGTAGTTTCAAGTAACAGCAGCATATTAATAAAACTATTAAAGACTTAATTATTGCACCTCCGTCTTTAATTTGTAGTAATAATTAGTCAGTTTTCTAGTAATAATTAGTCAGTTTTCTAGATATAATTAGTCAGTTTTCTAGTAATAATTAGTCAGTTTTCTAATAATTTCTCGTCAACTCCTGGAAAATTTTTTTGATTTTGTTATGGGAATGAAAGTGCAACTTTGCGGCGAGTATGCGATAAGATTGTTATGAATCATGGTTATGAGTATGCTTTTTTCAAAATTGTTGGAAATGTAGAAAATATAAGCATTTCGTCGGATTTTTCAGATTTTATTACGTAGATAGAAGTAATGCGCTTTTTCATAGCAGAACTTTCCCTATCGTCATTTTTAATACTGGACTAAGCGAAATTAATCAACATAGATTTGACTTTTTTTAAATATGAAATTTGTAATCAAAAATAAACGTTCATAATATTAACCAACTTTCAGGAAACGTGTAATCATATATTTATTTTTATAACAAAAACACATATTTGTTAGTTAAATCAGAATATTACAATATATATTATAATCGTATGTTTTATTCAATTTTTGTCAACGATTACTTGTAATTTTATAATTTTTTATTAACTTCCGTTGTATTCCTACACTCCTGACGCTAATTTCAGGAACAGATTTTCATCATAATTTTAAATTTTAATAATTTATCCAAAAACTGCATCAATCAATAAAGACATCAATTAATAAAGCTCATTATACTATTGCATGTTTATTTTCTGTTTTGAAATAAAAGATGAAATCCATTTCAAAAAGTGTTGAAAAGTTTTGAAAGTCATACAAATATATTATGTCTTGAAAGAAATTGAACTTACAAGTAATATTTCGGCTCATTCAGTTATATTTCATTTTTCATACCAGAATTATTTTATTTTGCGAGCTACTTGTACACTGTGTTTACATTTCTTTCTCCTTTGAGAAATTTGTAATAAGTAATAGCACACAGATCCCATGATAAGAATCAATAAACAATGCACCCAGGAATGCAGTAACTCTTTATGGAGGCACGTTTCTATTTATGGGCTAAACTCACGTCAATTTTCTATTAAAGTTGAAAGTTTGTGATCTTCTGACATAAAGTATCAAAATATAAGCCATTTATGTGTACATACAATACAACAACAGTACGACGAGGTGTATTTAACAAGTATCCAGAATTTCAGCTGATTTTTCATCGATCGCGGTTCACACAATAATAAATGTATTTCCTAATAAAACTGTTACAATAAATAATTACTGATAATATTGAATTATGCTGTTTTCAGTACCATCATATGAATCCATAGTTTTCCAGGCCATCCAGATTGTTGAAAGGTTTCCGAACATTGAATAAGATAAAACGTGATAAAAATGACTAATGAATGCAAGGATCGTCAACAGATATGTCATTAAATTTTACTACAGAATATCAACTGTATTCAATGAATGAAGTTCACCAGATGTGAACAAGAAAAAGAGAGTCGACAAGCATTTATGTTGACCACAGAGATGAATGAAATGTCGAGCAAAGATATAGTCATCTCTTCTTCCCTATCTTTCGTTAAGTTTATTACTCTGAGCACGTGAGATTTTGCAATCATAGCTAAAGTATAGCCATGATTGCAATGTAATCATATTAATATAATCATATTTCATATAATCATATTATTTATATGAAAAAATTCTGTCACATGTTCGGTATACTTTTATTGTTAGTTTTACGTTGACAGTCTGAAAGCTAATCGATTTAATGAAGACTAATATTATTGATGCTTTTTTTACTTCGTTTACGAACGAATTTCATTGCAATCTAGCTTTGCCATTATCCCGGGATTAATATTATTTGTAATAATAGATAAAATACAGTTGTATATTGTTTATATGAATGTTTTTATTGAGTAAAAACGTATTATGCATCACTTAAGCATCTCTAATAATTTGTAGCTAATAATTACATAAAGACGAATGCCATATACTGTATGTTGTGAGTACTTGATTAATTCATGTACTAAGAGTTTCCCTGCTGCTATTTCAAATAGATTTCGACTTAAGAATCTTGATAATGTTTAAGTCTTTAAATTACAATTTTAAAACACTAATTGGTAGAGGATCCCGATAATCCAAAATAGAGACCATACTTCAATACCCGGTCCGAAGCATACGGCATTCTCCAGTGGATTTCTTCCACAGTATAACAGCGTTATGATTAAAGATAGCACAGCTATCTTAATCATAACACTACTGGTCTTAATGTTAAGCCATAAAGCGCACATTTCTAAAACTCTTTCTTAGACCAGATGTGCTATATTTAGATAAGCTCGCACGAATTCAATAAGAAAATAGATTAATACCACCAAGAGATCGTTTAATTAAAATTTGTGGTAGGCGCCTACATGGACTTTTAGATCAAAAGAAATTAGTGGTAAATTCTGATTAGAAATTATTATATACTAAAACTATACGATTTTTTTCAGGAAATAGCTAGATATACTTTTGTTTAATCGATGACAAATGAGAAATTGCATGTTCAGGAAACCAGGTTTGATATTTTTGGTCAGAGGTGCGATTCCAGACAAAATTTACGTAAAACGGTAATGTATGTAAAAGTTAATTTATAAATGCGATTAATTTCGTACATTTGTGTTTTTGTTAATTATAGAGAATTTGTTTATAACAGCAATTAATAAACGAAAAAATCTTACTTAGCTATTAAGCAATCAAAGATAACTAACTAAAGAAAAATCAGTACATCGATAATTTCGTAAATTAATAACAATAAATATTTAAACGATACGACTAAACCGTAAATAACTCATTGCAAGGTCAAAAGCCAAAGAATGAGATATCTTTAACACTGCTAGAGGGAGAAAAATGACAGAGATAATATCATAGAAGATAATTCTCACGCAGAATATGTATGAGACCCAATAAGATGAATTCCTAAGCGTTTCTTTTGGACGCGAGTCGAATAATAGCTGAGGCTTATCTGAACTGGACTTGAAAGATCAAGATCAAGTTTCAGGGGAAATCCCCCCCCCCTCCGCTTTCCCAAAGTTTCCACGACAGCTCCAACCTTATCAATAAATATAAAACTACAGGGGAATCAATTTTCAAAGAAAAATTGAAAGAAAATTGTAATATTTGAGACGAAATAAATTAAAAGGCCATTTTCAAAATTACGTAAGTTTTATTTCTTATAAACGAAACATAAATTTCGATAGAAATAACTTTTCACTGGTAGCATAAAGGAGATGTTAAACTTTTATAATACAAAAATAGATAAATACATATAATACAAACAGATAATACATTTATAAAATACTAAATATGTTTTAAATGCTATTTAGTAACATTTTGATAAGCAGTTATAGCGTATAATCCATAACTAATAATTATATTGAATGAATATTTACGAAGTACTAATTATATAAGAAGCTAACTAATTCAGTAAAGTACGGTTAGTGTTTTAATGTAAAATGCACTATGAAAATATTGCATTTAATGATTTTCAATGATTTACTTAAATCTCTTGTACTCTATGAATGATAGCATATCTCTACCTTACCATGAGCTCTACCATGAGCAATTAGTAATTAAATTTACTACAATCTTTTCAATCCCTTGCGTCTTCCCAAAAAACTCAATTTTTGGGCATTACTGAAATAAATTCTTATGCCCGCCTGTCCCAAAAATCAGCATTTTACAATCTTTTGCTTCTCCTAAAATCAGTTTTTATGCCTCTTTCCTGTTGCTTCGCCAGCAGTTATATAGCTTGAGATGGTTCTCTGGCAGGAAGCGTATCACGATAAAACAGTACATCAAAAGCTAATCCCATATCGATGAACCAGCTTTGGGCTTTAATGGGAATATTTTAATCTTTCATCAGAACGGAGATAATGTCTTCAGAATGAAAATATAAGAACACTGGACAAGATTTGCTCGCAGTAGGCCTAATAGACGTCGTGAACACGGATAAAATGTTCGTTGTACTAGACATATTATGTTTATAAACGTCTAATGCTTTACATAGATTACAGAATTAAAAAAATAATAACACCGTTTTGAAAAAAATAGCTATTATCATTAAATTTTGTAAACTCTCATATCCCTGAAATAAGAATATTTACTGGGAATTTATATTGATTTTTATTTAATTTTATGATATACAATTAAATATAAAAAAATCATAAAATGAGTAATTAAAAACTTTAAAGTTTTTGTGTTTCAGTGGATGATTCAAATAGAAACAATCGACTAATATTAAAATTTGCACTCAGATGATAATTGTATGCTTACAGCCTACGTGCTTACGTGGTGGTAATATGTAATTTCCACTGAGATTTACGTAAATTCAATTAATTGTCGACATAATATATTGATTGATGGATTGATTATTTCGTTACAATTGATTTATCATAAATTATTAATGAAAGTTAAATTTTTGTCGTCAAGACGTCACCTTTTTAAATTTTGTATATTTAAAATCACATTTATAGTATAAATTGACCCAGATGATGTACAGTATAATTATGATAATTCGTTTTACTTATTTTATATTGAAATCAATAACATTCTACGGTCGTTCTATTCACATATACAAGCGAATATTGCGATACAATTTATAACAAATCGTTAGATAAAATATCATTGTAAACTTTTTGAAACAAAATGTTTAGTAAGTAGTTAAATAATCAAGTATTAAAATAAAGCATTTCATTTTAATGAATAAAACCGTCAATAAATAGGCATAAAATTCAAAATACAACATAAAAATTTAGAAAGGATAAAACATGCACAGTAAAAACTATTTTAAAGCAATTTAAACAATATTTAAATATTGTTTTAGTAATAAATGAAAATATAAGAGATTTGATAAAAATATCTTAAGGAATTGTTTCAAAAAAGCATTTCCCCGCATCATTGAAAAAGCAAAGCGTTGCTTGAGAGAAGAGGTGAATCTTGGATCTCCTGAGACGATAATTCATTTTATATTATTAAACACAAACTCACAGCTGTTGAAAGTTTGTCACTTTTTCATCATTTGTCGGTTAAATTTGAAAAAACAGGTTGGAATAATGATTTTGTAAGATTTGCACGTTTTTTATTCATTCATTTGACTTAACTGACAATCTTATTAATATATTGACTCTGATGTCACGTACCAACAGTCATCTGTGGTCAATCTTACTTGAGACAATAGATTATTAAAAAGTATCATTTACTGCATGTGGTATATTAGTCTATCAATAAATCATTTGTGTTTGTTTTTTCTCAATTTTTCTACTTCTTCAACGTATTATTTTGAAGTAGAAAAATTGAGTATAATTTTGAATAGATTTCTCTTGATTGTTTATCAATAAACAACTTTCTATTGATATACAACTTGCTCTACGTGATGTAGAGCAAGTTGTATATTAATAGAAAGTTGTTATATAGAATTTTAGAATGTTATTAATAGAAAGTTGTAAATCATATTTGATCATCGTTTTACTTTATGTTGTGCATTCATTTAATTAAATATCTCTACTTTGTCATTTGCACAATGGCGTTAATATACTTAACAATAATTATTTCGTGCGCAAGTATTTTCTTAAATTATAATTTAAGAAAATACCGTTCATTGTGTTCTCTGTAGATTATGGTAAAACAAAAACAATAAATAATCATTTATTATTTTGTTTCACCATTATTTATTGTTTTGTTTCCCGGCATGCACTATTTCCGATTCACATCTATTTTCCGTGATGACAAGAACCCATAAATTTCAGTTTCCGTTTTGACAAGAAAAATTAAATGTAATGTTTCAATGATACTTTCAGCAGTAAATCGCACTATATCTGATTACATTTTGTAATGAAATGAATCAAATGAATCATGCCCAGTAAATATAACTTGACATTTTTGTCCTTATACCGCGATATATCACAACATTGCGCAGTGTAAATATCGTAAAGGGTTGACTGTCGTAAATAATACGAAAACAGTTTTCCGTGTGTTTGCAAATGTAGGCTACTACCAAGAAATTAAATTTCGACTGATATTTATACTTAATTCTATGAAAATTATCAGTTAATTTATAGGAAATTCAAAATCAAATTTACACACATTATCAAAAATATATCTGTTACAAATCTTTCATAGCCTTTCTTAATTGTCACATCAACTAACACGAAAAATCAAGAATTCACTAGCCGCATTTCATTGATTGAATTACGAATACTGTAATAAGGTGTACGACGTTGATTCATTATAGTCGTTGGCATAGAAGATTGTATTTCCGTCGCAGAGTGGATTCACTTAATCACTGACAAACGAAACAGTCGACCTTAAAAATTACGATGCAGAAACGACTTGTGAATCGGCATAAAACAATCACGGGCTGATATACTATTCTGGGAATACTGCGTGTAGCGCTTGGGTATGCAGCTAGAATGATCTATTTCAACGGCACAGATCTGGAAGATGAATGTTTTATATCATTTATTGAATACTTACTAAACATGGAAAATATATATCTAAATGCAAACATTCATTTCTCGCATTAAAGAAATATTAAATAAATATTCTCAAATTACAAAATTACTTGTGTTTTACAGTAACGTTGGAGTTACTTCTGCTTCGATTTATGAACTAAATCATGTAGATTCGATAGATTTCTTGTTAAAAACAATTAGGACGGATTTTATGGTCAAATTAAGCAATATCTCTTAGAATTATGTCATACATTTGTATAATAAATACGCGTATATAGGCCTAAACGCTCGACAAGATCGTAGCATAAACAGAATATGCTGTTAATTGTATTATGCGTAAACCTCTTAATACAATTAACAATGTTCCAAAAAATTAGCTCAAAATTCATTATTATGATCCATACCCAATTAATTGAGTAATAAATTAATAATAATTAATTTGATTAAAATCATAAACATTAATTTATCAAACTTAATAATTATTTCTCACTTTACATGCAACATATTTTCATTAAATGGCATTAATTAATTTCTCTTATTAAAACTAAATATTTCATAAACATTTTGCTTTTAGAATTCAATCAATTAATGACTAATCAATCAAGTACATCAAAAATTCAAATACATTATGTTTGGAATAACACAAATTGAAATTATTTCCAAAAAAGCTATTAATATAAATAACACAATGCAGTAAATCTTATTACGGAGTGATATTAATATCGTAAATTGTTATTTATAAGATGGATGAATGTTGCTCGAGATTTGTTTGAAAATGAGAATCTATGAATAATATATGAAGTAAAAACTTTTTGTATCATATACATAATTGGTTCTCCTGTTCCATGATGATCGTCATGATAGATGGTATGTCCAAACATTAACAGTGTGGGTGTGCAGCGAACTTTTAGCAAGCCACTGTTTATGGACAATATATACAAAGCAAACTCATTATATAGGGAGCTAGCATATATAATGAGTTTGATCCTACAAACCTATTACTCGAAAATGTTAAATATAAACTAATGAAGAAGGCAAAGTATGAATAAATGCGTCAAGTGAAATATAGCGAGTAATCGACAAGCTGAACGAAATTAATATCATTCAAAAATTATACGAATAATTATGTGATCAGGCTAAGAAGTATAAATACTAATAGTAAATACTAATAGTATAAACTGTATTAGACTTTTTCTAAGGGGGAGGGGAGGAGCAGTGGCGTCGCAAGGGTTGGTGCCACCCGGTGCGGTAGCTCATGGTGTCACTCAGTAGCGGCGCCAGTATTTTTTTCTGCGTAGGCTAAAATGAACGTAATAGTAAAAAAATATGTTGGACCGAAATTTTCCTCCGAAAACAAAGTGATGAACTTTTTTTTGCTTCTTGCTTTGTGTTGAAGCGTAAGTTAATGAACCCATTGTTATTTCTCTGTAACAATTCTTATTTATTTTTTTGTGTCATTTTTTGCGTGCAGGAAAATTTTGGTCCAATTTAATTATGAACGTTTATGAAACCCGACTAGACCGAGCTCCGTCTGCTCTGTCAAATTTGACTTTTTTCATTTTGGTGTCACCCCTCTGTGATGGTGTCACCCGGGGCGGCCCGCCCCCCCCGCACCCCCCTAGTGACGCCTCTGGGGAGGAGGCAGCATTTTTTTATGATTTGTAAAAAATCTGAAAAGCGAAATATTAGATTTTTATCGTGCCTTGATTTTTATTTAATATTTTTTTGGAGACGCCAAATAATGCAGTGTTCCCAAGCGCCAGTAACTCTCGGTAACTGAATAGCAGTTTGTCACTGCATTGCTTTGAAACTAACATTTAAAATTAACAGCAATGATATTTTTAAGGGCGGGACGCTTTAATCTAAATATTCAAAAATATTCAGGGCGTGTGACCTCTCTACTCTTAATGAAGCCCCGTTTAAAGCCACGAGATATCAGAGCGATGTATCACCGCTGTCGGGATGTCATATCGACAATGACATCAGTAAAAATAATTAAAATAGTTGCAGTGTGAAAAGAAATCGTACAACCGAAATGAAAGCCTTGTGGCGTGATTTTGAAATGATTCAAGCGCGGAACTTCATCAAAGAAGAAATAAAAATCACTTCTTTGAGAAATAATCTGCAAGTATACCTCAATCTTTTTCGGAGCGTGTGCAGCAAGGCCTTATTTTTAACCAACCACGCTTCTCGTTTTTCAGAACAGTTCTTATTATGATAATTTAGTAGACGTTAATTGACTTTATAAGTAGTCTCCATGAATCTAATTGTTAAAGTTAGGGTCAGAATTGAGGTAAAAAGACACATTGAATTCTTTCAATAGCTATCGTAATTAACGAGTTTTGCATTTAATGTGCCTTCACAGATGTAGTTAAAAGCATATATCAAGATAAATTATTGAATAACTATTTTTAATATTTGAACAAATGATACATTATAATTTCTAATTAACTAATGAAACGTATTC
>JAQIXG010002282.1:0-18179 GCA_034700105.1 Oconnorella tubifera | reverse complement strand
TAAAACGTACATCCCGGGTGTTTGGAAAGGGGGGATTACAAAATGCAACTAGTTGACATCTAATATTTGAATGAGGGTGTAATTATAGGATTACTGTCACGTTGAATAGATACGTGAATAAAATGACCAACAGGGCAATTAAAAGGATTAGGGATTAAATTTAACCAGTAAAGAAAAGTCGTGGAGCAATAAAAATGAGCAGGGATTAAAAATATAATTATTTACGATTTGAATAGGCGCAATTTAAATGCAGTGATTCAAAATTTATCACAATATTTTAACGTCTATTGTTAAATTCTATTTGATCGGATTTTTTAGAATAAATCAAATTAATTGCTTGTTTTATATTCTATAATGTACATACTTAATTATACATATATCATTTATATGGACTTATTCGGACCACGGAGCAATATTAAAATAATTTTAAAATAGTATACGTTATGTTACCGTTTTGTTTTCTATAATAATCCTTTAAAACAGCATAATCTTCACTTGATGAATAGGCTTAATCTATGATGAAACAAATAACATCATGAATTTTGGTCAGATAAAAAATCAAGTAAGTCCTGTAAATTAGTGAAGTATTACAAAGTTTACTATATTTGTATCCGACTACTTAAATTAAATGTTGCAAAGATATTTCAAGTTTTCTTCTGAGAATCTAGTATGAATGTAATGGTGAGTGAGACAATATATTCTTATGATTGTGATTTGAGAGACAATTCACAATCATAGACAATCATTTGGGAGACAATCACAAAGTCGGCAATCTTTTTTGAGACAGATTCTTCAGCGGCCATTATTCTCTTTGTTTTTGTTTACTTCCGTATTTTCTAATTTGTATTTTATTTTTATTTTTAAATTTATTATTAATTAATTAATTATTTAGCCTTTCTTGTAAAGGAAATTAAATGTAATATTTAATTTAAACAATAAGCCTTATGATATAGTAGCGATGTAATAAAGATTAGCGCAAATACAAAATTGAATCATATCAAAGAATAGATTATAATTGAATTATTCACTTTGATGTAAAATCTGAGAGGAATAATTCCTATTTGTTCCCCCGTGATATCTGGGGATATTTATTCATCTTATTTTCATATAGTGTTTTGTTTCCAGTATGCGCTTTATTTTAGTATATTATGGCTATTGTACTTTTGGGTTTATCTTGATAATTGGATTGATGCCAAATCTTAGAGAAGGGGAATTCAGAGATCTATATCGCATTTGAGTAATTTATAGTTAAATTTTGACAGAAATATCAGCTGTTTATCTCTTTGGAATTTGGTCTAAACACGCTTTCCATAACCATAATTGAGTACCTATCTTTAACATCAGTTACATCACTACATTATTTATTTATTTTTTACTTTTATAATTAATATTCTTCTCTACAAAAGCTAGATTATTGATTAAGAAATGGAGGCTATGAAACAGCGTCCCTCTGCCTATCAGAACCAGTATCAGTCGAATAGAGAGATCCAGGCCAGACCTGCAGTCAGTGATAAACATGGAGTGATGGAGGATTTTGATCCTTCTCAAGACTTCCTGGCTTACCTCGATGGAGGGGCGTATGGAGCTCCAACATTTACACAAGATCAAGTTAATGGTAAACTCTGATATTAATATTAAGTAGATATTATTTATATCGCTTCTCAGATTCTATATGAAAATGTTTGAAGTATGTTTTGCAATATGTTTGCAACTAATGTAAATGTTTACATCAGTTACATTACAATGCAATTACATTAGTTGCAATTGCAATACAATTGAAACTAATGTAATTGTATTCCAATTGAATTTATTATAATTGATTTATATAATTATTTGAATGTATTGGTCCTATCTGATACACATTTTCATTACTAATTCTTTCATATTTTGTAAAAGATATATTTTCAATATATTCTTCTAAATTTTCTATTGAAATACTAACATATAATATATACATCAAGTATTTTGGTATGAAGTTGTTAATAAAATCCTTACAGTATAATATATATATCAAGTATGATTTCTCTACTACTATTAATCGTGATAATAATCGTAATATTTATCTAGAAATGAATCAGCAGTTAAATCAGACGAGATCCCAGCGCGTGCGTGCGGCCATGTTTCCGGAGACACTGGAGGCAGGATACCAGATTCCATCCACTCAGATCATTTTGGGACAGACTACCTCAGTACAACGTCTGGCGGAACCATCACAGATGCTAAAACTTGCAGTCGTTAATCTTATTAACTATCAGGTTACTTTATATGCGAACTTTCAGTTTATTCATGATATAAATAGTACAATCAAACGAGGTGTGTAATATGTAATGGTCTAGTAACTGGATCTTATGAGAATATTATGATATTATTACATCTATAGTATAGTTTATCATTTGGGTTTATAGTTATAATGCTAATGATAATAGTAATTCATAGATGAACCTGAGTCATAATTCTTATAAGATGACTATTATTATTAAGAAACAGATGAAAGAGGTGTTGGATTTTTTTCAGTAAGATTTTAGTCACATGGCTATGGAAAGTGACTTTTAAATTTATATTTGTCCTAATCCTTCCTTGGTTATGCTTGGTTCTTTTTAAGAGATAAAGTTCTAATAAACATCTTTCACGAGACAAACGATAGAAAATTACTGCACTGCCTTATTATTAAATCCCGAAATAAAACTATTTTCTTAATCGTTACTTAGGATGACACTGATCTGGCAGTTAGAGCAATCCCAGAGTTGACTAAGCTACTTGGTGACAGTGATAAAGTGGTAGTCGGTCAAGCGGGTCACATGGTCCATCAGTTGTCTAAGAAAGAAGCTAGCCGTCACGCTCTAATGAACTCACCTAATCTCGTAGCAGCAATCATGCGTGCCCTTGCTAACTCAACTGACCCAGAGCTGACGCGTAATATGGCTGGGACTCTACATAATCTGTCGCATCATAGACAGGGGCTGTTGACAATATTTAAGTCTGGGGGTATACCAGCCCTTATTAGGCTACTTAGGTCTGTTGAATTGTTTAAATTTTATTCTCTTTTAACTTTTTTTTGTACTGTAGGATTCTTTTATTATGTTTTACGTATAGTACATTAAAATAAATCTTAAATCATGATTCAATGTTTTATTATTACTGTTATGTAATAATAATTTATATTATGTAATAGTAATCCTTGTAATAAAACATTATTTTAATCTTGTAGGCGATATTTGATTTAATCAAATTTAATAACAGCTTGCACTAGTTAACTTTTGGACTCTTTTGATGATATTAGAAAATACTAGAGTGATTTTAATTTTGATTAATTAGTTAATCTGACAGTTGTGAATGTCTCTGTCAGTTCACCTCATGAACAAGTTGTCAACTACGCCATCAGCACGTTACATAAACTGATGCTCCACCAGGAGGGAGCCAAGGCTGCGGTTCATGCACACGGAGGCCTTCAGAAAATAGTTGCCTTATTGCCGAGGAATAACGTCAAGTTTCTTGCCATTACGACAGATTGTCTACAGATACTGGCTTACGGCAACCAAGAGAGCAAGGTGGGCAATTGTATTACTGTTTATTTTATTGTTTGTGATGTTATTTAGTTTAATTTTGGCGATTAAATAACTATTTTTATACTGAATAGCAGCAATTAAACAATGAGAACATCCTTGTCTTTCTCTGATGTGGTGTTGCTTGATATTTGACCTAACATGGTATTCTGGGCATTATTTAATTGCATATATTATGAAGTTATTCAACTTTTGTTATATTTATGTAGCTGATAATAATGGCTAGTGGAGGGCCGGCAGAGTTGGTAAGAATCATGTGTGCGTTCACTTATGAGAAGCTGCTTTGGACAACGTCTCGTGTTCTTAAAGTTCTGTCTGTCTGCTCTAGTAACAAAGCTGCCATTGTAGATGCTGGTCAGTCTACTTTGATATATTTCTTTCAATTTATTCTTGGCACATTTCATTAACAGTACGTCTTATTATTTAAAGGAACTACAATTATATGTAGTTTTATAAAAAACTTAAATTCTGTTGATATTAATTGCTTTTTATTTATTTTTTTCGTATCTGCTATTGCATTAGCTTCTTGCATCCTTTTATCAGATGCTGAAATTGACAGCTACGTCTCAGAAATCATTCACATAATACAATAATTTATAAGTTAAATTTAACTTATATGTCATTTCTTTTAGATGTCATGACTTTAAGTTTAACATATCTGTACGTTATTTCTCCATATCTAGGTGGCATGCCTGCAATGGCAATGCATCTTGGACATCCTAATCAGAATCTTGTTCAAAATTGTCTTTGGACTCTGCGTAACTTGTCTGATGCAGCTACTAAAGTGGTACGATATTATAACTTCTCTTTTATTCTATTTATTTCAATAAACTGTTATATTTTACTTTGAGTCAATCAACTAAAATAATGCTTTTATTTGACTGATAATTTTTCGTTTTTGTTGTTGTAGCAAAACATAGAGGGGTTGCTTCAAGTTCTTGTTCAGTTGCTGTCATCTAGTGACATAAATATTGTGACATGTTCTGCCGGCATTCTCTCTAATCTTACGTGTAACAATCCAAGCAATAAGGCGACCATTTTACAAGTGGGGGGGATAGAGACTCTCGTTAAGATTATACTGCAGGCGGGGGAGAGGGAGGATATCACTGAACCTGCTGTAAGTTGAAAATTAAAGTTTTATATGTTTTACTCATACAAATATGCCTTCAAATATGTTTTGGAATAATTTTTAATAATTGTAATAAATATGTATATACTTATTACAATTATAGAATATATTATATTATTAATATAATTCAGAATGTAATGATTATATATGTACTTGTAATAAATGTAATAAAGGATATATTAAATATATATACACTGTATGTATATGTAAGAAAATATATCAATTATAAACAATTTTGAAACTATTTATATATACGTAGACTTTTTGAATTGAGTGACATTTATTTATCATACAATCCTGCGTCACTGCTTGCAGGTTTGCGCACTGCGTCATTTAACAAGTCGTCATGCAGGCGCAGAACAAGCCCAGAATGCAGTGCGCGTTCATTACGGCCTACCAGGCATTGTTAAACTTCTCCATCCACCAAGCAGATGGCCTCTTATCAAGGCCGTCATTGGTCTGATTAGAAACTTGGCACTGTGCCCAGCCAATCACGCTCCACTGCGCGAACACGGAGCTATTCCGCGCATTGTGCAGCTTTTGATTCGTGCGCATCAAGATACGCAGAGGGTATGCGAGGGATGGTGTCTTATTTGCGTTTTATATATTACATATTATGATGTGTTGGGTGAATTTTCTTTCACTGTGGATCGTAGCTTTTATTTAATGTCATTAATTCTAAAATAAATCTGGCTCGTATTCTTTTTTAAATTTAATTCTTTTACTTTATAATACAAATAATAACAAAACGTCTTATAAATTCTATCATTTAATAACTTAATTTTGACAGTTACTTCTTCTGTAATGTCGATTATTAGTGATGAGATAGATGTAAAATATCACTTTTATTTTAATGTAGTATTTTATAAATGTTGCGTTTATTTCGCTGTCACTCAGAACGCCGGCAGTGTCGTTGCTTCCCAGCCGATGTACGTAGACGGCGTACGTATGGATGAGATTGTAGAAGGGACGACGGGGGCGCTACACATACTTGCCAGAGAGTCTCACAACAGAGCGGTGATCAGAGGACTGAACTGTGTGCCTCTCTTTGTTCAGGTCTCTTTCTGCAGATATTGATTCAATGTATTTATTTATTTGTTAGAAATTTCAAACATCCAGATAGTTTATCAAATTAACATTTCTTAATATGAATAAGGTTTAATGCAACAGAAAGGCTATAGTTTTTTTAATACTTTTAACCCTGAAGGAAGCAAAATCTTAAGAGTTGTGCGTTGACTCATTGCTTGATTTCTGCGCATCCAGTTCACATCATATCACTACAGTGCCTTTTTTGTGCTGATGTGACATTACGCTACAACTAAATAACTATTTGTTATTTTCTTTTATATATTTTTGTTTCTTACCTGTCTCGCTCAGTTGTTGTACTCAGACTCAGAGCCCATACAGCGTGTGGCTGCTGGGGCCCTGTGTGAGTTGGCTGCAGACAAGGAGGGCGCAGAGATGATAGAACAAGAGGGCGCCACTGCTCCACTCACGGAACTATTGCATAGTCGCAATGAAACTGTCGGTCTGTGGCATATACTGATTTATTTTTTACTTTAATTTGTATTAGTTGTAATGAAAAGAATCTATCAGGGCATTGCATGAGTTGAAGTTTGTTAGTTAGCAATGCCGGAGCGTATTTATGAATATTTATACAGAATTGTCATTTATTGATAACATTTAATGTTATTGATAAATGACAGGTGAAATTTCTTCAAATGATTCATTCTGAAAAACTGTTTTGTTTGTTAGATCAAATTTTTCATAATGGTATTTATATCAAAATATCTTTTATTGTAGTATTTTATTGTATATTGTAATACTTTAATATATTCAATTCAATTTTTTAATCTTAATGAAATAATAATGACTGAAATATTATTAATTTTTTATTAATTTCTTTTTCTACATAATTTTGTGTTCAATTCTTAGCTACATACGCTGCTGCCGTGTTGTTCCGCATGAGTGACGATAAGTCTCAGGACTACAAAAAACGTTTGTCAGTTGAGTTGACGAGTTCGCTCTACCGTGGCGGCGCTGACCCTGACAGCTGGGTGGAGGTCATATCTATAACTTTTCTTTTTTCATATTATTAAAAAAGAGATAAATAAAAATATTCTGTCAAAATTCTAATGAAATATTGGTTATTCAAAGTATACTAACGGTTTTGAGTTTTTTTTATGGTCAGTGTATTATTTCTTATGATTCTCTTTGTGATAATATCTAATTTGCATTAATAAACAAAGATAATTGAATCAGAAAATATAATTGCTGAATATTATTGTTGATAAATATAATGATTGATGTTTTTGTTATTAAGAACATCTGATTATTAGTTGTTTTATTTGATTGATGTTTATTAGTGGAAGTTTTGCATGTTTGTAGCCCCCTATTGATGACTTAGTCCCGGATGAAATGTATCAACACGATAGATCTAACGCACAAATGGACAGCAATGCTGTGAATAATACTTATTCAGTTGATCAGGGTCGGTTTTCTTTCTAATTTTACATTATCACTTAAAGTTATTAAATATACGAAAACTTAATTTATATTTATACAATGGTACTGAATATCATTCTGATAAATAACTTTTAATTATTTTTTTTTTTATGATTTGAATATTGCTGCTTAGAGTTTCTATAAGTTTACTATTTCTGAATAATGTGTGAGAGTAACATACTTGAGAAACTTTCATATTTCAGTCATAATTTATGACTGCAACATTTTTATTTTTTTTTATTACGTAAAGGAATGATGAATTCTATGCAAGGACTTGCGTTAAGTAACGACAATGACAACAATGTCGGCTATGGCATGAATCGTGGCATTCCTGCCACAGGCTACACGAGGGAAAATATTTCAAACGGAAGCGATTACGGATCATCCGCATACGGAGGCGGAGCTTATGGATCCCAAGCCTATGGGGGAGGGGCTTATGGATCCCAAGCCTATGGGGGAGGGGATTTTGGGGCATCAATCAATCTGTCTCCTAATGCTGGGTACAATGCTAACATGATGCCAGGGGTGCGATATGAAGGAGGGCGGGATTCACCTCGTTCTGGCAACAACCAGGTGTCTCATCATAGCATTGGCATGATGGACTTGAATCAGTCGCAACCTGAGGCTGCTTGGTTTGACAGTGATGTGTAGAACTTATGAAGCGATTGATTTTTATACTTAAGAGAACTATTTAACGTGGAGATTAATTCTATGCTTTAATTCATGGGCACAATATTATATGGAGCAGTTGGATATATCCACATAAACTTTCCAATGGTATAGAGTAGGAGTAGATTAAAAAATTTATAAATTTATAACAAGAGTGTTCTTGAAGGAAAATATTAATAGGATGTTAATAGGATCCTTTTTGAAGCTTATAATGATGCGTTTTGAATTTAAATATATATATATGGCAGCTGTGAGATTGTTTGCTCTATATATGACTTACTTTATTAGTGGTTATCAAGCATTTTACAAAACAAGCTTCATTATATTTGTAATTATGTTCTGTTGTTCTTGCTTGAAATCAGATGTTTTCTGTCTAATATATGAATATATCGCAAGAAAAGGATACTCATCATTAGTACTCTTTATCAGTACTCCTACTAATACTCATTATTTTACTTTACTCTTTTTCGTGTTAACATTCTTTTCTGTTTATCATATGTTTTTGTGTAAAGATTATATTTTGCTTTTATTTCTTATTTTAAAATGTTGTATTAATGATATTATAATTGCTTTTGAGATATTATATGAATCGTGCGTATCATTTTTAGTTGTAATTATATTGTAATAATTTTTTATATATCATTCATTATCATTTGATATAGACATAAAGTTTTTGTATAGAATCTCTGGGAAAAACTTCAATAGAGAATTATTGTGTTTAACTTATTCAATCGAGAATGCTGGATTTATACATAAAATCTTTAAAAATCTAGGTATACTTTATTAGCTTGAATCATTCCATTTTAGATTGCTGGAGTTTAGTTATTACATTCGCTTTTAGGTTAACAAATTGCTTAAAGATAAGCGGAGAAGATCATTTAATTTTTAGCATTCGACTTAACACGGTTAATTAATTAATTAACTTAATTAATAAATATTCATGTATTCAATCGTTAGTTTGATTCTAGAAAAATTAGTCTTCGTCTGGAAAAATAGTCTCTTGGCTTTATCTTGCAGTGATTGTATAATTGAACATATATAAAAGTAGAATCATCACTAAATAGTCTCATTCTGATGTGAATTTACAGAGTAAACAAGAAACCAAAGATTATTTATTTAACATATCTAGAACTTTTCTTTTTTTAATCATTAATATAATTTTAAAAAATTACTTGATAGGGGATACTGACATATATTTTATATACGAGTTAAAATTTGTATCGTAAATTTATTTCATATTAGCCATCCGTAGTTCTTATTGAGTGTTCTTGTTTTATTTTGAGACTGTAGAAGCTTTTCTTTCTCAATTTATTTTCGCGCGAATATCTTTGTTTAGAATTGTAGTATAGAAGTTTATTTAATCAACTAGTTTTGTAACTTTCAGATTTCTGACACGTTTCTAGAGTAAAAAATGCAAATTGAATATTAACTGAGTAATGTTAAATATTCCATTTACTTTCTTTTTCAATATTTTTCATGCTTGCTTATTGAAAACGAATGACTTGTAACTTTGATAGGGAGAAATCAGTGAATTTATTTATTTGAATGCTGTCAAATGAAATTGTATTTAGGAATAAATTTTTGTGTGAACTTTTGATATCTTTCTAATCCATTTGCAGTTTTAAATGAATTTCATATCAATTATTTTAATTTCATCACAAAGAATTATAACATTATTTTTGTTTATCTAGAAACTTAATTATGTTATTAATATGTGTGAATATCAATGTCTTAAATATCAGTCTTAAATGTTTACAGAATGATGTTTTTCAATGAGTAATCTATACACAATGTATATTTCGATATAACTTTGTATTAAACGAGTTGATGTAGTTATCAAGTATTGCTTATGTATAGATTTTGTCTGTTGTTACTTATATTTTGTTACAGTGTATATATACGTCATCCATCCAATTTGTTTCACGAAGTTCCTGTAATGAATTATGAACCTTCAGTCTATCAAGTTTATAAATAATAATAATTCTGCTATCAGTTGACTACATTTGTCAGTTAACAATTGTACGAAGGTATAATTGTAGGGAGGCATAATGAAGCAATATGAAAGAAAACTACCATAACACTAAAATGATTAGTGTGCCTGATCAACAAAGGTCAGTATATAGACCTATATAATATATCGGTTTTATTAATAACAAGGCCGCATCGATATGCTTTGAAACAAGACTTAGTAATGAATGAGTTGTAACCAGCTTTTAAAACTTAATATTAGAATATCACGTATAAAAAGCGTTAACTTGGTTTCGTTTTTAGCATTTTGAGTCTAAAATTGAACCCTTTAATTCGATAGTATTAAAGAATATTAATATATATTTAATAGCAATTATTATTTATTTAAAAAATTCAAGTAATTCAATACAAAATTTATGTATTGTAATGATAGCAATACAGTTCATTAACTTCATTTCTAATTGAAATTATACTCTCATGTCATTTTAAAAGTATCTTTTTAACATTCTTTTATGCGCGTCATCACCACGAGTGAATATTTCGATTAATGCAAAGAATTAAATAGGAAAAATAACGTTTAACTAAATGAAATAAGCGGGTTGTATTCATTAGAGGGTGTATATAAATTAATGAAGTTGAGGGGGGGGGAGTGAGAAAGAGTCAACATTTTTTAGGAATTGGTCCTAAAATATACAGTATAGCCATACGTACTAATCTTCTTAACTAGGCCCTACTAACATTCTCGAGTCTTTTTTTATTATATCATAAAACACACATATAGACACAATTGGAATATTTTACAATTTACAAAATTAAATTTTACTTACAGCTGTAAATCTAGCACTAGGCTAATTGATCAAAATAGAGAGTGTATCATAATTTCTCTGAAAGCAGCTTATTTAATCAAAATTCTTATAAACGGCAGAGCGTGAAATTCAATATTTCAGTGTAAAAAATTTAATATTTATACAAACTTGACCGCTTATGGCCGAGACACATCCCCCTGCAACTTCTCCCGCCCCCGCTCCTGCCTCCACTGATCCTCCTCTTCCTCCCCCTCCGCCGTATTCAGCGAAGGGACCCCCCGTCACACGAGTTATCTACATATATCCAGGTTTGTTACTTACACTGTTATTTCTTGGATAAAATTAACATGACTGAAACATAAAACTGAAAACTAAAAAGAATGAAGTAAACTACTTCAATTAAGTGAAGAAAAATCACATTTTAACTCTTTTCTAGGCAGCAGTAATACATTACAGCACAGCATAATAGTACATATCACAATGTTAGATTTATAATCTAGATTTATATACTGTCACATAATAAGCTTAAATAATATTGGGAGAGTTATATTATTTTGCTGCTGCAGCTCCGGAAACCTATCGTACTTATGACGTAGCACTGGTCTCTGAAATGAATCTCGCGCAGAGTCCAGAACCTGTTGCTCGTGGTCGCAATGAAAGAAATCCATTCAGTGACAAAGTCATTCGACATGCATTCATTAGAAAGGTAGGCCTATGTAAAAAGTCCACAAAAGTTTATTTTTCTAATAATAATTGTACCAGCGACATCTCGAGAGAAAGTTACAGTTGAAAGGTTTAACGATCCAAAAATTATTTGTTTAGCTGCCCTCCCCCTCTGTCTACCACGCCCACCCCATGTTTACTTGTTTGTTTGTCTCTGTCTGTCTGACTAGCTGTTTCTCTAAAAATATGCATAAACAATACATGTAATCTTTTTTTGATGTCAGGTTTATCTTATTTTGATGACACAACTTCTATTCACAGTCGGTGTCATTTGTCTTTTTCTGTTTTGGTAAGCTTAAATTATAAAATTCTCTATGATAAACTATTATTAATATTATTTGTTGAAAAATTATTAATGACAATTTACAACCTTGCATCCTCTGATTGAATTTTTGCCTGATAAATTGAAATAATCTGTGATTTTTCTGTTGCAGTCTTCCTGTAAAGATTTGGGTTCAGAAGAACGCTTGGTTTCTCTACATATCCTTGTAAGACAGTCACTATTTTTTGTTTTCAATTTAGTAGTATTAAATTTACTAAATTAAATACAAATGTGCCCAAGTTTTTCATCCTTAACATATTGTGTGTCTAGCAGCAAATTTTTGTCTCTGATTTTATTTAGGCCTACAAAAAAGTTTTGATTTAGAATTATATCATAAGTTAGGAGTAAATTTTCACCATTTTCATTAAACGCATCCATAAGAATAATTGTTTCCCTCTAAAACAGTTATGTTTGAATTCATTTACAGCGGTCTGTTTCTGGTCATCTATTTGATCTTGTTGTGTATTCCCTCTGTGAGACGCTCTTATCCGGGAAACTATATCTGCCTCTTTCTACTAGTCAGTTTTCTATATTATTGATTTTCATTGTTGTAGAATTTAATGTACTTTATCAATTAGACATATGCTTTTTAATGCAATTTATTTAATTAAAAAATTTCTTTATAACCTCTTCCGATTGATGTTTCTTTGTATTGGAGTTTACTAAAAGCATATTCTGTTTTAATAAATTATTGTCGCTTGATCTTTTTATAACCCAGAATAAAATCAATTTGGATGAATTAGTCTTACTGTAAAATATTTACACAGCTATTTATTTGATCTTTTAATAACAGTGAATAAAAGGGCTATTAGATATTTCTAAAGATTGGGTTATCTTAAAATACTTATTCCGCCCAACCCCATGTTTTTGTGATCCATTGCTTGATAATAAGATATGAATTCAATTATAAAATTTATTGAAAATTATTGAATATTTAATTCGTAGATTTTTGCTTTGAAATTTATATTTTGCGTTTAGACTGCGGCCATGTCATATATGACTGCTGCATTGAGCAGGCCAGTACATCATGCATTATCATGCATTGTTTTTGTTTTCCTTTATTAAGAATGATTGTCATTAGTTAAAATATAACGAAATAAAACAATATTAAGAAGGATTTCGTTAAGTATTTACAGTTGTCAGCTTATGTTCGAACTCAATGCAATATTTCTATATGTGCAAAAAAGTCCACACTTGTGCAACCTTTTTGTTTTAAAATTTTAAATTGCATTTTTAAAAAGATTTTCACATCTTTTGCAACATAACTTATGTTCGCATATTTCTATTTTAGTTTTTACAACGTGTTAGCTATATTCATTGCAATCTCTATCACCGCTGTGCTCTGCTTGGCAATAACTATATTTGCTATCCAAACTAAGGTTTGCATCTTTCTGTTAACTTTCCAACTGAATTGTCAGATATTATTAGTTATTAGATTTTATTCTTGTTGCCATAATTAATTATATAATTAGATGGAGGCAGTTTTGAAGCTGCTGGGTAATTCAGCTGCCCGTATGAAAATTTCAGACTGTTATACTTTGCTTATTTTATTATTTAATTGTTTTGATTGTTTTTGAGTATTTACTAATTTAGCTACAAGATTTCGGTTACAATTTTGACATTTTTTGACTGGCTTAGATTGACTTCACACTATGCAGTGGACTTTTCTTTGCTCTTGTCATGGTTCTCTTACTAATGGGTCTGGCGTTCATGATTACTGCTATTATTGGTGGATTAGCACTGTTTGTAAGTAGTTCAACATCTTTGCATGTTAGTTTATAGACAGTCTAGGCAGACTGTCTAGACTGTCTAGACAGTCTACACTTTCTAGACAATCTAGTGGACAGTCCATCTAGACAGACTCTTTATGCAGCTACACAGACTGTCTGTGCAGTCAGTCTAGACAGTCTGTTTAGACAGTCTAGACAGACTCTCAATTGGCTAATCAGAAACTCTTGATAGTCCATACTGCATGTCTAGAAAGACTGTCTAAAGAGTCTAGATAGAACACAGCACATACTCCAGGGCTTAAGCAAAAGCCTAGGTCTCTAATATGATTAGTAATATCAAAAACCCGCCCGTGATGCTATTTGATGCTATCCATGACAAAGTTAATATCGTGTACAGAGACTAATCTAGGGTTCTATAGCCTAGGGTTCCTTCCTGGGTGATTCCTGGGTGTGGTGTCCACACTAAATAGCAGTAGGTCAAACAAAATCTTGCAATAAGCAAAGATCATACCTACAAACATACCTACAAACAAAGATTAATTTTCTAATACATAATTTTATTTGTTTAAATAATAGTCATATAATGTTTGTTTTAGTGGGGCACCATTCTCTATGCCGGTCTTGGAGCACTCATTGTATCTTTAGTAAGTCTATTATAGCCTATAGGCCTCTACTTCAAAACAAAGCATAAGGTTTTATTATTTAATTAATTTTTATCTTTCGCACAATTGAAAATAAAGTTAAACAATTAAACTAAATGAAGCCCATCACATTTGATAACAGTATTGTAAACATGTCATACTTTCTTGTAAACCATTTATCTATAACCGTCAGCAACATTAATATACATCCAATCAATAACAAAAGGATTTGAATCATTAAGTTTTTCGATTTGCAACTAGAGAGATAAATCAATGAAAATATATTATCCCATCTAGTCAACATAACAAACCACAATATTTTTTTTACTTTATAATTATGCACTGTGGCTTGTTTTAATTGTTGCAGTTTCTCGTCTATCACACTCAGGCTGTTGTCGGTGGACGCTGGTATCAGTTGAGTCCTGAGGATTACATAAGCGGAGCAGTACAGATCTATGTCAATGTAATTCAGATCTTTCTGTTTATACTTATGATATTTGGACTGGTCAAAGGAAGCGGAGGATAAACTGATGATGTCTCAAATAACTGTTTAGATATTTAAAAGCAATGTCAACATTTTGTGTTTCTTATAATAATTAAGCCCAATTAATATATCTTAACAAGCATGATGAATTAAATTAATATCAGATTCTGTGTATTCATTTTTGTAATAATATAGTACGTTAAACAACTTGTAATATGATCATTATTATAATTAATATTTTAACTCTAATGTATGAATGTTTTAAGTGCAATAAAGCGAATTTAATATTGTTGTAGTTAGTTAACTCAATTTACATTGAGTATTGGCAAACTAAAAAATAAATCGACTTCAGAATAATCAGAACACTTAAATGATGAATGGTCTTAGGTATCTTAAGCCTCTTTTAGGAGTATTATAGCGTAGGTAGGTATCTACTTCTAACCTAAGTTCTAGGCGCACTAGAATTAGGCGCTACTTCTCTTCTAAGCATCAGTTAAAGTCACTTAAGTGTGATAATAAAGTATTAATGCTATCATAAGATAGCCTACAGTAGAAAGGCAGTACAGCTGCCGTTAGCAAATCTCTAGCATGACTTTACTCGCAACTGATTGTTTGAACCCTATCTTTAGAGCAGACGCAAGTACACGTTCTGTTCTGTTATCACGCGCTGTTTACGACGAACCATTATGCAAGTAAGTAAATAAGGGGAGGTCTGAAGACAAAGTGATCCCCAATTGGAAAAACTATCGTTCGACTTGAGCGTTTTAAATTATGCATTTACATTAATAATCACTTATGGTTTATTCTTAAATACCTACAATGAGATTATTAAATACATTAATTTAAGATAATTCAAAGAAATGGGCAAAAACAAATGAAGCTCTGAAAATTTCTTACGTTTTTCATTATAAATTTAAATCTAGCTAATAATTTAGGGTAAAACCTTAGTTTAGCGTCTTAAATTAAATCCATTTTCTCATTTTCTTAGTTTAGCGTCGTAAATTAGGGTTAGGGGTTAGGGTTAACCCCTAACCCTAATTTACGACGCTAAACTAAGAAAATGAGAAAATTGATTTAATTAGGTAAAACTAAGGTTTTACCTAATTTAGTCTACTTTTAGATAAATTTGTGTATTTGAGGGAACCAATTTTCACATTTTCAATTCCTCAACAAATGTTCTACAGCTTACTTCAGTTTTATAGCAAGTAAGCAAGTTTTAAGCAAGTCACTTTTTACAATAAATTTGTAAAAAGTTTGGCTTTGATAATACGACAAATAATAATTATCCGTTCCGACACAGGCAATATTAAAATGTTTAGGCTCGTAGCTACAGCTCCTTGCCTGTTTTGCAGACTGTTTAATATTGATCACAGGCTATGCTTGCCTTCTGCCACAGGTTGCGGTCTAGAGCAGCGGTTCCCAACCGGTGGTACGCGTACCCCTAGGGGTACGCCAGCTGATGCCAAGGGGTACGCAAGAAAAAATATTATAAAAAAAATTTCATGCAAAAACAGATAAAACCGATACTAATCGCAAGTTTTAAACTGCCATATTTGTATATTACTATAATACTACACTACAGTATAGCAACTATAGCTGTGTAGTATACTTAGTCTAGTTACTCTATTAACTCTAGTTACTCTAGGAGTAGGTAGTCTAGTTCTCTAGTAAGTTACTCTAGTACATCGGAAGTACTTGTCATAAACGTTTTTAGTGAGTTAATTACCTAGGTCCTAGGTAATTAACTCACTAAAAACGTTTATGACAAGTTTTTTCTGGTGATGGTACTCACACAAATAACTTTTTAGTTTGGGGTACAACAAAAAAAGGTTGGGAACCGCTGGTCTAGAGTTGTTTTGCTGTTTACAAACATCATACGGATTGTAAGCCTATCGCTGGCGCCTTGCAATGTTCGTCATTTGATCATTACCACAACACTGATTACATATAATTATTGCGAAATCTTAAGTTTCTCTTGTAACGTAGCACAATTTCTAACTCCTAATACGTTCATAGTCTTGAAAAACGGAATATAAAATCAAGTTCGTAGTTTATTAATAACTGTAGAACTATTTTTTCAATATTTCTCGATTTTGTAATCGTTTCTTTAAGTTAAGGTTTGATGTTTTAGTTCAGTCTAAGTTTCAGATAAGCTTATTAGTGATTGTTCATTCTGCTATTAACTAGTCGTGACTTTCAATGGATTTCCAATGTATTGTTAAATGTTTTCCACACTGGCTCTGACTTCTTATGTATTTTTGTATTTTTTCATTTTTTGATTGATCGAAAATACCAAAAATTCAAATCAGAAATGGAATAGACGATTCTCTGAGTCTAATTACGGAGGGGGGCTGCTCTCTGTCTATCATTTTCAATGATGGACAGAGCTAGAGCAAAACTTAAAAGCCTTCATTGGCCAATTCGGTATTTAGTGTTTGTTTCAAAATTTAGAAACTTTTTCATATATTAGGAAGTTTCTTGCTTATGAAGATTTCACTGTTCTGTAAGTCCATGGACTATTTGTGAAGAATTTTTTGTAAATGTGTTTTTTGTTGTCTTGTCATATTTTTTTATGGTTCGAGTGTCCCAATTTGTGAAAATTTGACTACCTTAAAACATTTTATAATATAAATACTTACTGATTAGTTTTAATAACATTACTATACATTAGATTGTACTCACATTATAAGTAGACCGCAATACGATCAGTTATTTTAGTATAAATCATATATTAAAGCAATATAATATAAGCTATTTAGAATTATTTAAATAAAGTAAGAAATATAGAAACGGAAGCGTGTAAATAGTTACTAAATATACATAATATAAGTCATCCATTGTTAGTTCACCTTGTCGTCATGATTTTGTACTTTATCAAGTCGTTGAGACTTGAACGTTGCATTGCTTGAAATCGATATTCCTATATCAGATTGCAACAAGATCAGGTAACATTGCACACGAAGCCGTAATACAAAGCAACAGTAGGTTTCATTTAAATGTGTTGCTATTATTAGTCACAGTGGTAAATATTAGTTGCATAGTAATTATTCAAAGATTTTATAGGTACGGATCGGATGTTTTCAACTTGTCGAGTATTTTTGGTATGTTTCAGAATTTTATTGCGTATTAAGCCAAATTGAGATTTAATCATTAAGTGCATAATTACAACCATCTATAATTTGACATTTTCATAATAGCCATAGGAGAATAGTTCTTATAATAGTGAGGATATAACATAAAGTAGGCATATACTGTACATTAAATGTGCTTATTTCGTGTACATATAACAGTATACAGTTTACAGTATATTTACAGATCTATTTTGCTGTGCTCTTGTTTATCAATCAAACCAGAATTATAAAAAACCAAACAACAATTGTAATTTTTATGCAATCGCAATGTCACATTCAATAAAATATTGACAATAATATTCTTATAGTAAGTCCCACATCCCTAATTGATAGTTATGTATAAAAATTGGCTTGTAACTGTAACTATCCTATCCTATTCTCTGTAAGCTTTCATTTATTGTTACAGAACATAACCTGTTGTGGAGTTAATTTTTGTTGAAACATTTACTTATTGAAACAAAATTTAAACAACAGTTAAATGGCTTCATCTAACGTTCACCCCATCTCT
>JAQIXG010002281.1:0-18183 GCA_034700105.1 Oconnorella tubifera | reverse complement strand
TTAACTTCAATAAACTATTTGACTATCTTTCTATACATTGACTTAAGGTATACTCAGTCAATATTTTGTTATTATTTTAAATCCGTAAAGTTTCTTTACATTCCAAAAACAGTTACTTTGTCAACGTTTAGTTACTACAATCCTAACAACTAAAGTAATTGTCATTTTAAAAGTTTTAAACTTGTCAATGCGCAATAATATAAATTCAACAAATAAATTAGCTTCATAATTTAAACGGCAGTTAATTTATCAGCATGAAATTACGCATCAACGTTCTTCAATCGCCAACACTTAATGTTTTTCATGCGAGAAATACAGTAAATCACATTATAACAAGTTACATGCTAACTTAAGAGCCGCAACACGTTTCATCGCTTAGTATATAACGAAATTGTCGAAATTGTGGTAATTTCGTAATTACAAATAAGCGTGTTTCCGTCATTTGAAACATATTTCTGCGGTTAACTTTTCCGCTTTAAAATCACAACACAACCACACTTTTCACCGGCATAATTCAACCTCTAAGAAGCCTCTGGAAGCCGACAATTAACGCACGACAATCATTTACTTACAGTTTTTATCCAATCTTCAATCAGCAGTCATTATTTAACCATTTCTTAACAGTGATTTCCTCTTTCCAGCGTACTAATCAACAGAAGTAAAACGTCTTAATTAAAAAGGCCACAATCTTTGAGTATATAATAGAATCCGATACAGTGTGACCTGCAAAAAGCGACGACTGAATAGTCGTATGTCTGTCGCTAATGCTGTCGCGGATTACGCTAATGTTTGCTCGGCATTCTCTGAAGTCGATATAACTCAGTCGTCTACTTCATAGATTTCTTCTGGCATCACTCATCGCCGTGTATAACCCACGATGGTTGTCGTAAAGTATATTCAGTGCGTCGGGGCTTTATTAGGGCCCGAAGGAGGAAAGATAAAGCACGGAGGGTCACGCTAGGTGGCAGCTCTTGGCTTTGTAGTGGTGACCCTTTAGGGGTTTGGTCATTTTAGGGGATGACAGGATGGGGTGGGGGGACAGGTTTATTGGATAAAAGTTTTTGGATGCATATTTTAAGTCATAAATATTTATGAATACAGTTGGTTGAAAATTTTATAATATACGATGGTTTAACTGCGTTTATTAATAAATTTTTCAGTATTCTAGTTTTTGCAAAGTCAATTTATTAGTTCAGTTATGGATCTAATATTAAGAATGGCATAATTTTAGATCATGTCGTTGTTTTAGGCGATTTATCAATGTAGATTTTGCAAACTTTCAGCACTGTTCCCATGTCCATTCAAAAGCATTGTGAATTTTGTGATAAAAGATTATCAATGTTGCCGTACGCTAGAAAATATAATCTAATGTAACTTTACTGTACAAGGTACAGTACATCGAAAATAGATTACTATTGTATTAAAATTACTATGGTATTAAAGTGAATCACTGAATAAACAATTACTGTTGATAACCAACTATTGTAGGAATATACATCGTCTTACTCCATATATTTCTAACATTGCTAACGAAGTTTATTGCTATAGATAAAACATGGTAACATAGTAAAACAATGTTGTGAAAAATTTGTACAAATATTGATGCTGAATTCATTGTACTGAAACCTGGAGATCATTTGTTATAAAAATCAGGTCGATTTGAAACTCTGGGTATTATCTCTATATGACATTAAGTTAAACAAAACACGCTAAATGTTCTAAGCAGGGATGAAATACAGTCGTTTCTAGGCTCAATCCGTTAATTCTATTGGCTCAATTCTATTGGTTCAATCCGTTCTAGCCAATGGCAGGCGAGCAGCGGTAATTTGCAGCGAAAAACCTAGAAGTCAGCATTAAGCGCCATAGCGTCTGAAATGGTCTAATACATGGTTTTTGTCTTGTTATAAAATAATAACACTTTATTTATATTGTGAAATAATGAAAGAATAAGAAATTTTATCGTGTTATCGAATATTATTTAATCACTTCAGAGATTTTATTATCCATCCTTTCTTTTAGTTAAATAGACAACAAAAAATCAAACTAAATGAATTCTCAATTTATAAATTATAAAAATCTGTATTTTAAAAATAATGAAGCAATAAATATTAACTTAAGCTTGCTATTTAACTTAAAAGAATGCAGTAAAATATATGACTGATTAAAATTAATAAATTAATTTGCATACTGATAAATATTGAAAATATTACGCAAAAGCCAAATAAAACCCATATCCGAAATAAAAAGACACAAAACAAGTATTTTACAAGTATAAACTACTCACAAATTTTACCAGATATTTCGCATCTTTTTCAAAGACAAAAGTACCCTGCTTCCAAGTTTAAAACATAAAAAAATAATGCCACATCCTTCCCCCCTCTCCCCCCTCCCAACACACCCGAAACCTACAAAACAAACCGACATCAAAAGATTTGTACGATCGTCGATAAGTTACAAGTGAATATCATATGTCACCCGTTCGCTTCAAACGACCGGCTCAAAAGCACTAGACCCTCCCTCCCCCTCCCTCTCTTGGACCAGTCTCCGCAACCGGCCTGTAATCTATAATAGATTATTACTCAGTTTTTGCGGCACCCTCTCTTGATCTGTTTCTTCCTTCTCTCTCAGTCTCCTACGCCTCCTCCCCCATCCCTTGTCTCACTCCCAACTCTTCCCCTCATCCCCCTCTTCCAGCCTATCTCCCTCATCCCCCTGTCTCAGTCTCAACCACTCCCCCATCTCCCTGTCTCGGTCTCTGCTCTCTCACCCCTTTCCCTCGCTCGCAACTTTTCGCTGCAGCTACAGAAAGATACAGATTCATCTTAGAAACACTTCAGTTGAATATCAAGTGTGTGTAGTGCTTGACACGTCTGTCAATTAATGTTAACTTTGAATGAACATTTTGAGAATACTATTTAACTTTCAGAACAAAATGATCTTAGATGTTTAAAGTTTAACGAAAAAAAGTTACGAATTATTTAGCGATAATTTACGAAATTAAAAATTAATTTCAACTTATATTATATATAATCGTAATAGAGAAAAATCTTCAGTTTTTACTGAATTTCCATTAGATATTAATGTGATTTTAATTATTTTAATAGGTTCTATAATATCAGATTAATATACGATTGGATGAATATTAATTTGAATAACTGTTGGTAGGAAATGATTTCGTTTTAGAGATGGAAATAGGCCGATAAAATAATACTTAGAAAATTTATCTGACAAAGTATTCTTTACTTAACACTGTTATTTTATTTTTGTAATTAACAAAATTTATTACTTCAATAACCAGTTATAGGCTCACTGCGGACTATTTGTATTATTATATTATATAATTCAATTTCGAGACATTTATCGTTGAAATCAGATGCATCAGTGAACCTGATAAAATATAAGGTTTTACTACGGATTTATCAATTAGAAATTAATTTAACTATGTCCAGCTACGAAGAAAAATCTGAATTCAACAATTTCCGTACTCCCCCTTCCTATTTTTCATTAAAGTAACCAACAGACTTTCATTTATTTTATTTTATTTGCAGATTTAAAACATATATCTTTCTATATTTAGCAATAAATTTAAAATGTCATTGTTTATCTCATGAGCAATTTCTTTCTTAAATGGATACAAAATCTTAACGGAATCTCTACATGACAGAAAAGGTGTACTGTGCTTCCAGTGAACAAACAACACCTCAATCACCAAATACCCTCACAACACCACCTTTCACAAGGATCTCATCAGACACAACATACTCAAGGATTCCAAATCTCTCTTATAATACCACAGCATCACCTTCACAAAGATCATCATCTCATACTTTCCCATTCTGTACAACAATGAACACGACTCAGTTTACCACACCCACTGGACCGTACAAGCAATCCATCCCATATTGCGTGGACTCTAATGGGTTATACTCTCAAACAAACTATTTATCCCAACACGACTTTACGAAACCGCTCAGCATGGTCTCGGGTAAGGTCTCCCCCGAGTCACCGGAAACCCCGGGGTTCACGGTGAACCATCTCCTAGAGCTAGAGCGACTGAAGAGAGGCCAGTACCGGGCTGGGTACCCATCGTCGAGGGACGGACGGCAGGGGACGGGGGGGATGACCAAGAGACGGCTGGACGGGCAGCTGGTCGATAGAGCTATAGAGGAGGAGGAGAGGTTTCGATCCGGGGCAGGGATGAAGGAGTTATTTGATGCGCTCACCGCGAAGGGGGAGTCGGGAGGGTTTATGGAGGGGGAGATGATGTCACAAGGAGGGATGCAGAGGACTCCAGTGAAGATTCATATTAAAAATAGTCCGACGAACGGTTTAGCGAATCATAAAGGAAGCAATAAAGGTATGTTGCTGGGACATTTTAATTTTGATAGACTCGGTACTGTTGTAGAATAAGCTTATTGTATTTTTTGTATATATTTAGTACTATAATAAATATAGCTGTATATATTATATAGTATATTCTGTGTATATTAAACAGTATATTATTATATTCTTTTAAATGGTAAAGAATTTGGTATATTTATATAGATCAGAAAGATGTTTTCATAGATTTATTTTTATCATAATCAATGCAAAATTACATGGGAATCAAGTGACCGTGCAATGAGATATGTCTGAACAAATAGCCTATACGAAAGGGTACTGCTGATACAGTGTTATTGCAATATATACAGTTTATGAAAAATAAAAACGTGTAAAATTATACAAAAATATAAAATATTGACTACAGGCTTACTTCATATAATAAATACAGTAAAAAATACGATAAAATAAATATTGTAAAAATACGTTTATAAATATAAATATATACGGTATAAAAAATTAAGTAAATCTAATAAATTGAATCTAATATATATTAAATCTATTTATTCTAATAAATTAAATCTAATAGATTGAATTGAACACTTTTTATATATTTCTTCAGTAGCAGCCAGTTACTTCAGACGACGAAAAATATTTCTCTTTTATTTAGTTACGATCCCTACAGATCCTACTATAGGGGTATCTTCGGTTATTAAGTCCAGATCGTTTCCTCTAGTAGTGAAATGAAAGAGGAGCGATGCAGTATCATTATGCATGTGTTGATAAGACTATGTTATAAGTCGGTGGCTTATTAGGTTAAGTTAGTTTTACCAAATACACCCGATATCTACTGTACATCAAACGCTTACTGCAGAATCTCTCGATGATTTAGCTAAGTAGAACCATGATGTTATTGGAGATTTACGAATAGATAAATTTAGAGGGTTTCAAGGGGGAAGCGACGAGAGATGAAGAGTTAATATAGTCCTAACTCTGTTAGTAAGTGTATCTAGATTCTATGAGGATGCTTTTCATTAGGGAAGTGGTCAGTTTGAATATAGGTGAAGGGATAAGTAGTGTCGAAGATTGTTTGCGAAGTGGTAGAGCGCTGGAATCAGGAAAAGTCGTAGAGTTCCCGGATTCGAATCCTAAGTTATATGGTGGGCTAATTTGCTGCGTCCTTTTAGTAAGCTATTAACAAATCGGTAGCATTAGATGAGAAACGTCCTTATAAAATTAAACTTATATTTTGTGAACTTATTCGTTTTACTTAATAGCCGCAGTAAATATATTAAATTACAATGTATTTAATATATTTATTATATTAAATACATTGTATTTAATATAATAAATATCTCCGCTACGTCTCCGCAACACTTATCGAATACATAACATAGTTATGTATTCGATAAGTTATATTAACTTATCGACTTATATATTAACTTGTTATTATGAACTATGTAACGTAACTATGTTATGTATTCGATAAGTTATATTAACTTATCGACTTATATATTAACTTATCGACTTATAGTCTTATCAACACATGCATAATGCTACGTCTCCGATAACACTTATCGAATTTTGTACAATTTCATTCATATTTAATTTATTTAGTCATTTATAAGTCTACTATTTGGAACAAAATATGCATGTTACCAAAGTGAACGTTTTTCCATTTTTGTCGTTAATTCATTAATTTTGAATTCACAAGGAATTAAACTTTTCAGTTTGCTGTCTTAATTAAGTTAAAAAACAGTTAAACAACTATAATTTCGTATTTAAATATTTAAGTAAACATGTGTTACTTGGATAAACGTTGTTTTTCAAGAAATCAAAACAATAATATTATTCTAGAAAAACCATCATCGCTCGATTTACTAAAATCAAACATGCTACGAAAATAGAAACATTTTTATTTCCTGCGATTGATTTATCCCCTCACTTTACCCTCGATCCTCCGCTAAATCAATCAAATAAAAAGAGAATGAAAAAGATCCGCCGAACTCAAACTAAATTGTGTACAGAGCATTGTTTTCGCTCTATTCACAACGAGAGAGGTGCTGCCGCAACAAATGAACTCCATAAAGCATTCCTTGCCCGCGGCGCGCTGATTGGAGATAAGGCCTTGCGGAGACGTAGCGGAGATAAGACGCAACGGCGGATCCTCGGCGGAGAGCTCGGAGACGGTTATGTACGAGGCGTTAACTGCTGAATCCGAGACAAAGCGAAGCGATTCACTTTCGTCTTATCTGATAAGAAACGATTTGCACGACCAGAAGGCGTGAGTTCGGGGCGGTGTGAGTTAGCAACCCGGGGCGTTGGGGGGGAGAACGACTCTGTTGCGGTGTTGTCAGGGATAGGGTAGGGTGTCCAGAGATCTGGATGGAAGTGGTTGTGTGTCACTTTAAACTGGTTAAGGGTAGCTGGGAGTTGACTTGATAAAGTGATCTGATTGCATGGGGAGAGAAAGTGTACTCAAGTTGTTTAATTAATGATATTGTACACGGATTTGTGATCTATTCAAGACGATTTTAATATTGTTATAAATATAAAGCGTTAATTATGTTTGAGAATCGATGATTTGGTTTAATATAGTGCGGTGGTACATTTAGTGTCTCGCGCTTATTTTAACGTTGTAAGCTTTCAATGTGCATGTATTGTTATAAATACAGTAAGTTAATTATAATTAATGAAATTATCACTTATTGCAAGTCCATATGCCTATATGTGAACAAATCATTGATCTGAATATTATTATAAATAAAGTTTTAGTGATTAAGTCGCATAATTGCGATTTTAAAGTTTATTCTCTATTAATAACGACATATTTCGCAATTAATTTCACAAAATTTGAAATTAATATCAAAGTTATAAACTATAGTAGTTCTAAAATATTTTATAGGCTAACTATTTTCATTAAAATGTTATATATATTATAAGTATTACAATCAGTTTGCATGCCTTCGTATTGCTTATACCTCACGTATATACCTTATTTAATTAATAAATTATGACTTATGAACCTCAACGAAGTGTTTTACAATCAATAATTTCTGTGCATTTCATCGCTCAGGTCACACCGATAGCGCGAAGGAAGGAGGCGGCAGCGGCGGCTCCTCGTCCAAGTCCCGGGTCAAGCCGAGGCGTAACCGGACAACGTTCAACAGCCAGCAGCTGGTCGCATTGGAGAGAGTCTTTGAAAGGACTCACTACCCGGACGCGTTCGTGAGAGAAGAGCTTGCAAGACGAGTTAGTCTCAGCGAGGCTAAAGTCCAGGTGCGATAAACTATTTTGAACTATTTTATATTAATTATTTAATAATTTATTATAACTGAACTATTTTGCTCTTTTTTGGGATCAATTTGTAAATAAACCTACCGATTTTATTATAAAGCTGTTGCTTTTAAAACTGTAAACTTGTTTAGTACAACTCGATATGGTTTGATTTTGATTTTTAGATAGCTCGAACTCAAAAACTGTTACTTTGCATTTTTGAAAAAACGTGGGTTTTAAAAAATATTTAAGAAATGTTTTCTTTTCTTTGATGGGTCAATTGGCATTCGCTCATCGTCCATATTTTTATTTATGTCCATATGAAATATTTTAAAGTCTAACATATGTCAAAATGTAATGCAAATTTTGCCAAATAAAATTACCTGAACTAAATTATTGTCCCTGATCTTTAAAATTATTTTTTCACCAGGTTTGGTTTCAAAATCGGCGAGCGAAATTTCGCCGCAACGAACGAAGCGTCCTCTCCCAACGCAACTCAGTCCTAACTCCCTCCTGCATGCAACACGATCCCACCGCGTCCCTACTCGGTCCGTCCCCTCTCGACCCCTCGTCGATCCATCGAGGTGGCCTTCCTCCCTCCTCTTACCGCACCCCAGGGGACTACATCTCTCACCCCTGGACGGCGGCCTACAACGCTGCGGCCTATAGATCCTCCTATGTGCTCGACACCGGGGGAAGTTGCTCTTATGGAATTTCTCCCTCGGTCACCGCCCTTCACGGCAGCGCCTCTCAGCACGAGGGTGCGCTACCCAGCTGCGCCCTAAACGCGGCGGGGTTTGGGTTCGGCGCGAGTAGTGGGGGCGCGCTGATGGGAGGGACATCGGGACAGTTTGTTGGGTATAGGGGCATGCAGGATAAGGAATATTGTGGCTCGGGTGGGGGTGATATCTATATGGCGTATAGGCAAGCTATTCAATGATATATTTGAAATGTTATACTCAAGGGGTTGAACAATTTAACTGTTTTTAAACTATATTATAAGAAAATGTTGCTTAACTTAAATATGTGCTACATTGTGCCTTTATATGTAATAAATGAAATCTCATTGCTGTATCGACTGAAATTGTAGATTCATGCTTTTGTGTCATCTATTGGTTTATAGTGTGCCAAGTCTTTAAAGTCAGAATAATTTTACTGTATCGTTCTGTATAATGCTTATTAAGTCAAATGCTGCATATTTAGCATCATCTTTTTGAGATTACAAAAAATGAACGAATAACTAAAAATTATGATTTTTTAACATAAAAATTCATGCATGTTCCTATTAAATATAAAAATGATGGTGTAAAAAGCTCAAGTAAACATAGTATAAGGCTCAAAGGAGCATTAACCATAATAATGTCTAATGTAACATCAGCAATACTTATATAGGCTTACTAAACGTGCACAGAACATAAATGGTAGAGAGTGCAATTATAGCATGAATTCATAAGATGTAAATGTCACTTTTGCAATCCATTACTTGTATCATCCCATGCATAGATAGATGTACATAATTTACTTATAAAATAAGAAAGCGACCAAATGCCATATCAGCATCTGCCCCTCTGCTGATTCTCTCCCTAACTTTTCTACTGAGAGAGAAAAAAGAGTCATCGTTACATCAACAACATGTCTTCAAGGCGTCCTTCGTCGGTCAATAACTTTCCCGACACGCTCCTTCATGAACCTCCCTACTGCAGCTTTTTGTATATTAGCTAAATATTCTTAAGTGCAGAGTATACTCGCTCAAATGATATTTATTTCATTGCACTACATGGTTTACGAGTAGGAGTTTCAACTACTCGTTTTTAATTGAGAATATAAATTATTAGACTGCACGCTAAGAAGACGTTACATGTAGATGATGTAGATCCCTGTAGGTGACCAGTTTCTTGTCACAAATTAATTAAGCTTAGTTTTGTTTAATGCAGGCTTAGATCTTATTCTATCGTAATTCTAAACTTATGATTCTTTTAAGAAATCTCTTTAAAATTAATAAGAAATCGGTTATGTATGATATCGAGTGCTGAATGCATATATGCACTCTTCAAACGGGTTAAATTTTAAATGTTATCTTTAAATTGAATTCTTCATATACTGTTATTATTAAATGAACTGTTCTTTTAATCTATTTCTCAGTACCGTTTGTTTCCGTTTGGCTTAAATTTAAAATAAAGCAAAGATAAAACGTAAACTTAACAGATAATATCAAAAATGATGATAATAAATTATCTGCAAGACTACCCAAGTTTTCAGCAGGGGAAGACGGAAGGTAGCCTCCCCGGTCTGCCTCCCTGCCTAGCCCCTGCATGTCTGTTGGCAGCACGTCGGCTCACACACGTTCTCCTTTCGTCGAGAAAAACTGACGAACTAATGAGCTCCTTTCTTTCTCAATCTCTTCATACCCGCATCTGAAACATCCTATAATATCTTGGGATAAATGTCCGATGTATCGCAATATTGGTAACCCTTTAAAAATGTCCCATTTAGATTAACGTTTGTAGCTTGGCATTGTGTTCAAGCAAGGCCCCATTCACTAACCAATATCAATGTAGATCAGAGGTATTCGTTATAATATAGATAGCTTGGGCTATTTCTCTATAGTATTTTATTATATTTTTAAAAACCGGTTTATCAGTGATTTTTCAATAGAAGGACAAACTGTCACCTTTTTCTTCGAAAATTACATTTTTTCTATGTAAATAGCCACATTCAAATCTAAAATAACCTATTTCATGGTACCCCCTCCCCCCTCCTTGAGGTAGTTACTCTCAAATATATGCAATAAGATAAATCAATAAAACAATATTAAAAAATCGAAATTACCTTATAAATACCGAAGAGTATGTGCAGATCAAAGGATACAATAGGTAGCTTATGCGTGGGAGAAACAGTTTAAAGCGTGAATCTTATAAATGCAGCTACACCTGTACTTGATGCGTATCTTATATACTACGAGTCGATGTTTGCTCCGTCGATGCGATGACTGAGAAGCAACGGAGCCGCACTTGCATCTAGTTTCGGTGTCGACTTCCCAACTATCTCCGGGCCGGACCGGTCTCGCCGAGCCCGTCTGGATCTCATTGAGAGCTGTCGGATGCCCGTCAATGAGACGGGACGGTCGGCGGCGCTCGGGGGCACGAGAGGGCACGGCGAACGATCGCTAGAAGGGAGCGAGGAAGGTATGCGGGGCGAAGGGCAACAGTGACCGATGCTAATGGATTATGATTGCTGTTTTGATCGGTATTAAAGATGAAGATCACAAATCATGCTGGGATTTGTTTTATTCGTGGTGTATACTTTAAGGTAGAGTGTAAAACTAGTGTGCATACTGTTCTATAACATGTTCTTGCTTTATTCTTAAATCGAAGCATAAATCTACAAGAAACATGAAGTATTCATTAAAATCAAAAACAAAATATGTAACTTATATACACAATTGTGCGAAAATAATTAAAACTTAATTTTAAATATACGCTATAGTGTTTGTTCAAAAATATTTAACCTATTACGGTTTTCCTAAACAGTTGAATGGCTAGGTTTTAACAGACGATTAACTGAAAAAAAATCAAAGAAAATATACAGTAATGGATAGATTTAATGTTGATCTTAGTTAAGTTTTACTTTCAGATTAACTAGAAACAAAAAAACGCAATTTTTAGAGGAGCTACTGAAACAGTTCTCGGTTTCTAAGTTTTATCAGTTAGCTGTCAACTAATAAGTGTCGATTGAGTTCGGCTCAATTATGACCTCGGTAATATATCGCCTTAGATAAGGTTATCCTCAGTTTGATCAATGTTATCAATGTCAGGTTATAAAGCCTTAATTCGACGGACAGTGTCAGACGTGTTGAATAGTGAAACCAAGAAGTTGAAATACTAGTTTTATTAATGTTCACATATTTAAAATAAAAATATATCGCTAATTAATAAAATTAATATAACAGTAATAATTGTTTCGAGTATTTGATTTTTTTTATACTGAATTATTTTGCCTCTACTTAGAATTATTTAAATATTAATTGACGATTCAGTGAGACACTTTTTATTGTTACTAGACAGTAGAATGAATCTAATGAACATTTGTGTTAGGCAAAAATTAAGGTTTTTGTTCGATATATATATTGTTTATTAAAAGTTTATATCTTTATATTTGTTAACAATTATTATTATATATTCTAGAAATAATACAGAAATCGAAGCAATACCAATGTAATATTAAATTGATTTTCTTATAAGAATGTACATACAGTAAAGCTCTACTATAATAGCAGTGGTAAAAAACAATAAATATACAGTAACTCGAAAGAAACTAATTTTAAAATGTTGTCAATACCGTCTATTCAACAAACTTAAGCTTATATAAACAAATATTCAGCCAAAAGTCGACTAATTTTCTTCATTATTTTTAAGTTACGCAAATACTGAGACTAAACCATATAAAAAATTATTATAATATATTAAATTACATATTGTTAATCAATATATCCAGTTGCTCAAGTTAAAATACATGATAGTAATTACAATAATATGATCAAAAATAAAGTTTAAACTATTTTTAACGTTATCTTTTTTTAATCACCCCCATCCCCTTAGACTTCATAAACTCTTATAACCTATACAAAATAATAATAATAATTAATAAATTAAAAGCAAGAATCGATTACTAAACTCATATTGCGAGGCTAATAAATACACAATGCATAGATTACATTATATAAATGAATAATCCATAAATGAATATTCGTCTATTGTTTTGGTTCTAGTTTATTCAATTATAATTTTATTAAATTATAACTTTAGTTATAATTTAATAAACTTATATTTATTAAATTTGTATCATATTATAAACGTTCAATCAATTGTAACTTTAATATTACTAGATATTAACTGAAAGAATACAAATCTTTTAGGTAAGAACAATAATAAACATGATCATATTCATGGCAAAATGTAAAACAATATTCACAAGAGGTTGTTGATTACAATGAATCAATAATTATAATATCAATTAGCTTATAAATAAAATTAGAACAGAACTACAAGAAACAGAGATTAAAATTAAAAACACTGCCCTCTTGCAATATCATAAAATAATACAATAATATCCACCTTGCATAATTATTACAATCCTAGTTTATATAATTTACTTTATAAATAATATCTAACATCATCTTTGGCGTTCAAATATCAAGTTAAAGCGTGTCACCCCCCTCCTAATGGGCCCCTGCCTAGCTTGAACCAATCAGAAAAAATTGAGGGCCGGAAAATCTTAGCTATTATAAAACTGTTAATAAGATTATTATATTCAAATTAATTCATCAATTATAGCAACAGTTACTATGTTATGCAACTAGTTTATAATAATATATTATAGTTGTTTAATAATGTCTAAACAGGTTTAGTTTATTACTTTTTTAACCAGTTTAAACTGTCCGTAACTGTTTTTGTACTGTTTTGTAGATAAAATTGCTAATTTTACTGTTTACAGTCGGTCATCCGAAACTTGATCTGTGTTCTTAGCAATACATTAATATACTCATCTAAAGTTTTATCAAGCAATATTATATTCGCGATCTAATCTGTGCATTTAATCGTGAACAATAATAACTAATAAGTATTATACTTATTAATAATACGCAAATATAAAAAATACAATAAAAATACTAAGCGTACTAACGCTAATAATAAAAATACGCTCAGTACTAGCAGTTAAAGTTTTGATATCATTCGATACAAACATCAATACAGCCAATATCAATTACGTAATGCTAGTTTATTATTTACATAACAAATACGAATCCTTTTGAAATGCTACTTTGAGAAAATCAGTAGAACTACAAAAGTTATGACATCAACTAAAGGCGAGCAAATAGAGCAATATGAATATTATAAACTGTATTAATTACACCATAAATCTATGATGCTAATGACAAAGCGAGTTTAGACAAGATAAATGACCTGTATAACCGTTGAGAGACAATGTCGAATAAATAGATATATCGCGCTAAAGGGTGTAGCAAGTAATAAAATATATCATGAAATTACAACTATTTATCAAGACTCAAGAACTAAAACAAGCCAAAACAAATAATTTTTAGTCATAATTTTAACGTAAAGTTTAACTTATAGGAGTATATATAATACTTAAGAATTTCACCAATATTAATATTTTCTACAATATTAACAATATCAATATTAAAGTTTACAGGAAGAAAATAACACAGTAGACCAATAAAAATATATAAAATAATAAGAGTATTACACAAAAAAGAGCTTATTTTCTAGTCAATATGAAAACTACAAGAAATCAAATATATTTAAAAATACGATTATTAATATGGTGCTTGGCCAATTCGAAACAGGACAATTTTTGCTAGGATTAAGATTAAATTTTTTTATTAGGATTAGGTTAACCCTTAACCATAACCCTAATAATTTCTTTAACCCTAACCCTAATAAAAAATGTCCAATCCCAACTGTCCTGCTTCGAATTATCTGTTCACTATCAAAATTTTCTTCTAATATTTATTAGAAAAAATGCAACACTTTTACTCAGAAAAACCAGAAAATGTATATAGCATTAATTTACACGCAATACTCTTCCACCATACGGCTTTTGTAAAATATCTTAAATCATCGGCAAAGCCCAGCAGGTGACTGTACGATCCGCACTCGTTGACACAAAAGCTAACTGGGTTGGATGCCATCTGCACTGAATGACCTTGTCCTTGTGTTCAGCCACTACAACACTGGGCAGGGTCTGCATGAGGTCACCTGAGTGCAAAGTATGACGGAATACAATCTACGTACTACAAATGTTGCTATTGAATTCTACAAACTACGAATATGACGTGCAGAATTTTTAATCTTAACTAAACAATTCAAATCTATTTTTGAGAATATCAATTCGAGAATATTATATTTTAAAAACTAACGTAACATCACATTCTGATAACTAAACAAAAGAAAAAATCAGCACAAAATCTACTAACCATGCAAATCAGTCAGCACAATATTCTGATCATAAGATCCTGTTAGCAGATAGTAAGCGTTCATCGAGAAGCGAACCGTTCTTATTTCATCCGTGTGCTGATGTAACGTTTGTATGGCGCGATTGCCTCTTATGTCCCATAACATGCAAGTCGAGTCCTCGTGACCCGATGCCATTAACCGACCGGATGGGTCAACGCAGATAGAAGCGAAAGCACTTCCTGTTTGAATTATAACTTAAAGGTTAGAATTATGTTTACAATTAGGTTTCTAAAAGTGAGTTTCGAAATTTTGACTGGATTCCAAAAACGTTTTTCTTGGATTAAAATGAGATATTAATATAATATTAATGATGATGTATTTATTTGTAATTGTTTAACATCACATCAGTATAAGCCTACTCATTCATAGATGATGATCACAATTGAATTGTATAACACAAATATCAAGAATCACAAGATAATATATACAATGATTTCAGTGTCAAAAACTAAAACCAAATAAGAGAAGTAAATAGAACTTGTATTCTATATGTACTATCCTCAGTAATATCCTTAATATTACTTCAAAATAATACATATATCAAGAAGAAGAATATCAAATAAAGAGTACATTTCAAGAAGAAGACGATATAAATAGTATCTATCAAGAAAAAAAGATGATCTAAATAGTACATATAAAGAAGATGATCTAAATAGTACATATAAAGAAGATGATATAAATAGTACATATATCAAGAAGAAGATATAAATTGTACAGTTTTCTAATAAATTTTAAATCAGTTTAAAGCGCGTACCTGCTCCAGGACTTGGTACAATGTTGATAGCGGCTGATGCTCTCAGATCCCAAAGTCTGGCGGTCTTATCTTGTGAGCCACTCATAAACATACAACCTCCCCATGTATGCAACGCATACACATGACCTGTATATAAAAACAGTAATAATAATTAAGATATCTGCTTAATTTAAGTAAATACAACTATTAAGAAATACACCATGAATAAACAAAGCACCAATAAATCCCATGTTAAAATAAACGTTGTTTCGTATAAACACGTTAAAATAAATCACAAAGTATAAATAAAAAATTAGCATATAAGTGTATAATAATAAATACAGAATCTTAAAATTTATGATATAAATAAAGACTTTATACGCTACCACTAAACACAGATAAAATGTATACAATAAGAATTGCGTATCAAGCAGCATAGAAATCATTAAATTTCACAAAAATACAATCGACAAAAAGTAAGAACTAAGAACCTGTATGTCCGGCCATCACTCTAATTGGCGTCCCTGTCTCACAGTCAGTCACGTAAATCTTACAATCCCCTGCTCCCCCGCTGATCAACAACGACGACTTATTCGACATATCCTGCATGAACACCATGTCACGCACAGTGCCGTCGTGGAATGTCAGCTCCATGTCGGCACCTAAACATGACACAGTTTTGCCAGTATCAAATGTCAATAATTGACCAAACTGGCTTTTTACAGTTCGTTCATTGTCGCAAATGATAAATAAATAGATAACTATGACATAGCATATAAATGGTTATTAGCGATAAATAACTCATTTATACAACATCAATATTTAAAGACTAGGCCTACTAAACAAGGACAGAATAATATTAATGATAAAATTAAGACGACGATGACGACAATAATAAATATTGCCAAATACAATAATGTTGATGCCAATGTAATAACAACAAAATAATGCTATTTGTATAATTTATTATTTTTTTTATAAATGTATTATTTATTAAAAAATAAATTTTTTAATACTACTATTAAAGTTTAAAGTAAAATATGGCAATCTAAAAAACAAGGATACATTACCTATGGCAGTGCATGCATCAGAGTCAAATCTTGTGATTCTGATCGTCTTATCATTGGACCCTGTAGCGATTAGATTACCTAATGGATTCCAAGCCACGCAGTAGATGGATCCTTTGTGATGCTTCGCTCTCTTAAACGGTATCTCTGTGGGTAGAGTCTCGTGATCTTGTCTATAGAAATTGAACATTTATTTCAAATAACAATAGTTTAAAAGAATATTGCAAATAAAATTATATATTTTATTTGCAAGTTTATTTGCATGAACATTGGATTTTAGTCTATTGGCTTGAACATTTCTAAATGTCACACCAGCGCTAAATAGTTAATTATTAACAGTTAATTAAAATATACTATAACATCAATACACCGCTTGTAAAATGAACTGAATTTGAAAGCCAAATAGTACAAAACAATCACAATACAATTCCACTAAATGTTTCTCTTCCGCATCATCGCATAAAGCCAATATTAAATAGTTATTAAATTCAATATTTTTTGATCATTTCAAATTGTCAACTATCTATAATGCTCCGTTCTATACAAATACACATTTCAATGAAACGATAAAACTCATTTTAACCTCAGATCTTTAACGTTGGGATACTGACAGACGCGTAACGTTTTAGAATTAGCCCCCACGACGTACAGATGGCCCTGAGGATGAAACGCCACGGAGCGCACCGCCTGGACGTCTTCAAACGATGTCACCGCAAGGAACTTTGGCTTCCCCTTACCACCATCTTGATCCTGCGATTATAGGGGTTGTAATCTAATCAAGCCCTGTTAGAGAAGCGGTTAGAGCGCTGGATTCGAAATCGATAGGTCCAGGTTCGAATCCCGGATAAATCATTATTTTTTTCAAATGAGCTGCACCTTTTAATAAGACGCTTAAATTGACAGCTACGTCTGAAACATCGCAGATATAATATGGTAATCCCCACGTTAAACGTAGCCTTAAACTTAACTTTAAGAAATCATAGCATTTCTTTCATATAGAATTAAAAATTAAGAATTTATAAAGAAATTCGGCACATTTTATCAAAAGGGAAGCTTACTTTGCGAGGTGCAACTGGTCCGTCCATTTCAACGCAGTTAGATTTTACATCAGAAGTTATTTTATTTCCTCCATTCATTTCACTCGACTTGCTTGAAGCTGAAATACACCGCAATTTAGTAAATTAAATATTACATAAAATATTGGATATGTTACAGATAGTGTTTAATATATACATTAGTATAATGATATATTTATACAATAATCTATAATATATATACACGAGGGGCGTTCAGTAAGTAAGTCCCAAATCAATATAGCAAGAGCACTGCAGCAGAGTTTTCTTATTAACTGTGATACATTATTTCAGGACACACTGTAAGTGTTTCAGATGGCTTGTTGAGTGAGCATTCGTCAGCGATAGGCGGAAATAAATATTTACAACATGGCGGGTGTATTGAGTGAATGTATGATATTTGAGCAGCGTGCTGTAGTTTGATTTTTGTGGACGAAAGGGCGTCTATCGAAGGATATTCATAAGGAAATGTTGCCTGTGCATGGAGAAAAATGTTCGTCACATAACGCGGTTAGGAATTGGGTAGTAAAATTCAATAAAGGTTGTTCATTGAGGATGAGGATGACGAGAAAGCTGGTCGTCCAGTTGATATTGATACAGACGCTGCGGTTAAGCAAGTGGACGACCTCATCAAAAGCAATCGAAGGCTGACTATAGTTGAGTTAGCTGCCAAAATC
>JAQIXG010002280.1:0-18185 GCA_034700105.1 Oconnorella tubifera | reverse complement strand
TATTGATGATATATTAATAACAGATTACTGTTATTAATATATCATCAATATGGATCAATAATTTTAGTAATTAAAATTTTAAATTTTAATAATTAGTAATCTAACATTAATAAGGATACTCGGAAAATTGAATTAAAATACTGAATTTTATTTGATATTATATTTATTGGAATATATTGAGATTTATTTGACAGCAGTAATTAAATTTTTTAATTTGTTCTCCATAGGCGTACAATATTTTATTTTGAAAACCATGCACAGTGTGCCCTCCCCCCTATTACCCGTTCCCTTACCTTATATACACACTCAAAAAGTCAAAACAGGAAAATATACTAAATCGATCTTGCTTTGTAATAAGCCCAATTCGCCCAGATGCTTCGTTTAGTTAATCTGACACAGGGGCACTTCGCTACGGGACTCTGGCACAAATTCAATGCCGCGTCCATTTGATGCAGCCATGAAGTACATTAGTTGATTACGCTTCGGGAATTAAGAGAGTGTTTTTTGAGTTGACGCGCAAAGACAAGAGACTAGGATTCAAACTACTGTCTTTATAATAGACTTGCAGTACTAATATGTAAGTGTTCGTTGAATGCATTTAATGAAGTTTGTAATTAGACGATATTTTGAATATTTAAGATATCTTTATAAATGTAAAACAAAGATTGTTAATTATTTGTTATCAACCGTTGAGTAAGTTAAATGTTGAGAATGTACTAGTTGAGAAACTAAAAATGAAGTGAGAGTGATACAGCAGGCTTATACGCGCAAAATGTGATTTTTTAAACCGCGTAATCAAGGTTTGCATCAATTTATATTTTAATTTTTCATGAAATTTATTTTAATTAAAATTAAAATTTTAAAGAAATGAAAAGTTACTTAGATGCAGCATTTAAATATAATTACTAATTTGTTAGTAATTACTAATAGTATTTATTTTTAGTTAAGGTAATTTTCTGACTTAGTCATATTTAGTTCGAAATGTTTTTAGAGTGCATCTAACAATAATCAACTCTTATTCTATAATTAATACGCATTTTAAACAAAAATTATCAATTTTTTCAAATCTCTTGATTATAAAACACATGTGCATTATTCATCATGGGCTTAGTTTTACCAAATATAATTTGCAGACATACTTTTAGCTTTAGGTGCAGTGCTTCACCTTATTTCAATTGAGAAAGTTTTAGAGTTGCCCAATAATAATATATACCATTTTATGTAATATGTTTATTAGATTCAGTTAGGTTTACTTTCAAGTTTTGTTCTCTTGTATGCATGAAAAGTATTCCAATGTTCAAAAGGCTACTTTTTACCGACTATCATGTCTAATCGTATTAGCAATTAGTACGATGCATTAATACTTTGTTGACAGTAGTACTCAGAACGAAAACAAATTGAGATAATGATGAGGAGATAATATTATATAGCGTTTCCATTTATTCATTTTACATTATCCATGTTTTTGGCTGTCAATCGGAAAAAGTAGCTGAAAGAGATTCAACACGTATTATTGCTGTTTATGGCTTAACATCAATTGTGAAATATTCTTGTTGATTTCAGTTTGAACGTACTTTATACAGTACACAGACAGATTGGAATTTGATATATTCTATATATTTTTGGCATGCGGACGTTTCGTCAAACGACGATTCGTCAACGGACTGTTCGTTAATAACATTCGTTAGGCTTAGGGTTAAGGTTTGGATTCGAGTTGGGGTTAGAGGTTATACGAATTGTCCGTAATAAGAATAGTCTTTAACGAACAGTCGTTGACAAATCATCCTCTGACGAATTGTCCTAGAACCATATTTTTTATCTAAAATCTAAATGTTATATCTTATCAAGTAAAAATTACTCGATCACTTAAAACTGCTTACATATTAATCGGATGAGATTGTTTAAGGCCGCTGATGGTTCGATTAGATCTGTAATACATTTTTATGGAGAGAATTAGTAATTTTGTCCTGACGCGACCATCATTGGCTGATTGCTGGCCACTCAGCGGATAAGTTCCGATTCACTGAAGCGACAATGTTTCTCTACAGAGATCTTCCCATGGGAATATTGCAGTCTCGAAGTTTCCATGCTGAGTGCCCGTGGTTTATTAGATGGTCATTGTTTCATTAAAATAAAGTTAACTGTGCGTAGTTTTTGTGGAGGTTTAAGAGTTGAGAACGAGATGAAAAATTGTATGTTCTGGGTTTTTTTATAGGTAAAGTTTTTTTGTATGGAGACAATTGGAGAATTGGATGCTTGAAAGTTATGATTAATTATGAGTCATTGGAGATTTTTAAATTAAAAAAAAAACAAGTTCAATTGATTCATATTCTGTAATTTTTTCTGACGTGAAAATTATTTAAATATATCTATTTCCCAATTTACTATTACAATATTTATTTTATGCTTATAACGTTTAGAAGAGATATCCTTTTTCAACATCTTTTTATATATTTTTTGTTGATAGCATCTGTTAGGTTTAATTAGTATTTTTTATTAAACAGCAAAATCACGTTACCAGTATAATGCACTCGGTTTTTAATAAAAACCAAATAAAATAATGTAATATCGACTAAATAATGCAAATCTAGTTTTTAACCAGATTTCAAGAAAAAAACCGCATCACATAACATTTTTGCATAAATAAAAGCATGAAATTTATGGTTATGTCTGTGAGTAACTATAATAAGGTTTCATTGACTTTCACATCGTATCAACTGCTTCACGAATCAAACAGCGAACACTCAATAGAGGCTGCTTCAAAAAAGATTGCTGTATGTAAATGAGGCTGATTAGTATGCGCGATATTATTTGCGTTCTAATTAGGTAACAAGGTCAGAGAATTTTGCAGTGCGTATTTTGTTAAACATCTCGAGGAGCGGGGGCGATCGTGAAGAGAAATTAAAGAAAGATGTATCAGTGATAATGATGATAATATCAAAAAATATAGCGATATAGGAGGAAAAAAGATGCAAAGAATCTACTTAAAACTGAATAATGGCGAGCTAGTCAACGCGTGAGTGAGTGAGTGAGAAAGGAGCGAGAGAGAGTGAGAAAAGAATGAAAGTAAGAGCGAGAGATATATATAGAGTGAGAGAGAGGAAAGAGAGAGAGAGAGAGAGAGAAGAAAGGGAGCAAATGAATAGATTTAGTAGAAGCTATGTAAGGGAGTGAGACGATGCGATAATAAGCTTCTCCCTCTCACGATTCTATCATTGAATTTATTAATGCTTAAACTATAATATGATCAATTTTATGTATCTTTAGATATTATCATTCCCCATGTGATATCAATTGAACACTCTTAGTGTTGTAAAAATTGTCTGAAAAATATTTAGCTACTGCTTCCTCCAGTCAAATTATCTGGATCCGCCACTGGCAGGATTAGGGGGAAGACAGACTTAATCATAGCATCACTTTTTCTCTTAATGCTTGCAATCACTATGAATAGTTTCTAATTATAACATTGATGATCGAGATCTGTAATCCATTAAAATATATTGCACGCACGTCGTTGTAATAAAACGTCAGCGTCTCATGAAATTGTTCAAAACGAGTCCGTAATTAGAAAGTTGTCGGTAGACCGTTCGATTTTTAACTGGAGACTTCTGTTTCTAGTCAAAGAAGAATTCATTTTACATCTTAATGATCGCTATTCTTGATCATTTAATTTATTTTCTATTTCATTCAATAAGATTGTAAGATTCAGTAAGAAGTAGACTTACTGTAATTAAAGAAATTATATAATATCAATTGAGCCTCACTCTTGCAGCCTGTATAAGAGTCCATTTTGTATATTTATCTCTATAGTATTTCTTGTTTTACATTTTATGACAAATAAAAGATCTTGATTTTATTTAACTCCAGCTGAGTTATGAATGATTATACTAGCAATAAGTTAACACTAAATAAAGCAAATAAGTCTCACCCTGTCTAGTATATTAAACCATTTATAATGAACGCCAATTTTTTGCACATTGTCCCATTTACCGCCTATTAATTCAAACTGGAAAGCTGAGATTAGTCCTCTCGCATTCGTTCTCTCTTTTGTTCTTTACTTACCTCATTTATTTCTTCTTCCGGTTATTAGCCTATCTGTATACTTTTCTTTCTCTCTGCTAAAATATTAATTTTTTATTTTGATTTATATTTTTCTTATATATGCGAACGCTCAGGCGCTATTTCTAGATCACTAATTTCTCTCTTTGTGTCAGTTATTCTCCGTCTAAAAAGCTCTCTCTGTTCTTCACTCTTTCACTGTTTCTCTCTCTCCGTTATCTTCGTCTAGGTTTCTTCTTTTCTATTTTGGACTTTAATTCTTTTTTCACTCTTTTTATCGATTGAAAAACTTTAACTAAACATAGCAGTCACATTTGGTAACAGCTCAATGACCTTATTTTGCAAACAGTTGAAATAACCTCAGGAAGTCTGCAGGATGCACATTGTTATTAAGTTTATAACATTCTTTTTGTATTTACACTACATTAATGTAAGCTTTATAATGCTGTCTGCTCAATCTGCAAAAAAGCAACCATTTAACCCAAACAAGTGTATATAATTCATTGGGTGTATCACTCGAATTAACTTAACATCGAATCGTGCAGTCCTAAAACATGCGCAATTACCAGCTCGATAACAATGTCAATTTTACTCAAATGGACGATCCGCTTTCATTGAGAGGCCCAGATTTATCTGTATACTTGTCAAAAAGTTAATCAAACGCTGTGTTTTATCACCGAGTCCATTGCCAATAGACTTTGATGTATGATAATGGAATGCGGACACCCGATTGGAATATTGAAACGATCGGTTCTCAATAGCACGGCTCTTCTAATATTCATTCAAGCGAGTAAATGAAATATCTTTCTTGATTATCATGCATTGGTTTCTGAATAGACAAAGAGACTAACAGAATCTTCAAAACCATTCCTGATTAATATATAGTAGAAGATTTGAGATTTTCTTAAAGAAATTCTAGAATATATTTCGAAAGATTTATATAGAACGTTTTCACTTCTTCAAATTTCATTTTAACTTATTTTTTTGTAAATTATAAATTGCTAACGTGTTTATAATGAAATCAGTTACGAGAGTTTATAAATTCAACTTCAAACGTATCGAAAATGTCGCTTTGTATAAAAACTACATCTAGCTTCCATTTCACATAAGACTACATGATATTCTGTAATAATTAGTCTTTTGAACTATAGGAGTTCCAATATATCGTGTGCATTTTTTCTTGTCGATTTTTGCTGCATGAAAAATGACTGTTATGTTTTTGAGAAACATAACGCAACGTCTCGGATGTTGTTTCTTCTTTTTGTATTTAATATAGCCTCTGTTTTGCTGTAATTGCAAACTTTAATGCATATAAGAATATTAAAATAGGAATTTATGTATTATTACGCAGTGCAATGTCATATAATTAAGCCCTCTCCTCCGCTCAATTTCCATATATTGAAAATATTTGGACACTTTGGGAGCACCCTTCGTAAGCAAACTTGTCCCTTTCTAAACCTGCCTAAATTCCTTCCCAAGATAGCTCTAGCAACATTTTCTTTAAAATTTTGACCAAAAAATATTAATGCATTATATAACATCATTATCTGAGCGTGTTACATAATTTTATTAAACAGATATTTTATCGGCCATTAGAAAAATTCGATAAAACGCTATTGCCTCTACACTCACGGCTCGACTGTCCGAAATTTAGAATCCTCTCTTTGATCGTATTACTATTATATAACCCGATGAGCAAATTGAGATAATCATATTACTATCAGTTTCAATTTTGTTTTCTTTCAGTTGAAGTCATATGCAGCAGTTTGATTCATTACTTAATTCTCGCGTGAATATTGACGATAATCAGTGATTTCTTTTATTCAAATTGTTTTTTCATCAGTATTTAATTACTTAATACAAAATAACTTTCAAAATAAAATACAATTGTAAAATAGAACTTATGCAATCGCTTAATGATAAAGGTCCGCTGCTGTAAATATCGGTCTGTCATTGCAACCATCTATCAGCTATAAAAAGTCTGAGTTGGTTGATCAAATTATTAGCTCCCTCTCCATCAAATGTATTCAACTTCAATCAGGATTGATTGCTGAGAGCTCTGCAAAGTTGTATGGAATTTCTGAGTGTTTTCATTCATCACTTGCAATATATCATTTAAGATAAGAAAGTACATAAGAGACTTCTACAGATGCTTATTATTACGATTAGAGTGTCTTCGTAACGAAGTAATTGCGGTTTAGTTTTAACTCGAGTAATCCTTTGGGAATGTCGCATTGATTTCAGCCTTTGCTTTGAATATAATTTATGTTTTTAAGTTTTAAACTGTAAAACATCTAAAATTAGATTTAAATATTGTAAAACTAAATACTTTAAGTGTGATTCTAATGTAATTGCTAATATTTGCTTGTGTATATATCGTTCTTTACAATGTAACATTTAATTTAATGATATTTTTATTAATTAATATTGTCTGTTGACGTTCATGCGTAACAAGACAATGAACAATAATAAAAATATTATTTTTATATAGAAATTATTACATCACATACTTGAAAGATATTTTTTGAAAATGTAAATAATCTTGTTATAGTATAATTAGTTAAAAATTAATTGATTTAATCTTTAACTTTTAAATTTCTAATTGCTTTACGCAATTTGTAACAATTGTAAACTTAAAATGCCCAACGAAGAAAATGTTGGTTCTTTTGTGTTTTATAAACTTAATTTCTAGTCCATCAAGCTATTTGTGTTGCACGCAATCTTGATACCCAACCAAATACAGGCAATTTAAAGGTATCCACTTTATAAGGCTTAATTCTCGACCCAGTAGGTTATATTGCACGATTAAACTTAATAGTGGTGCAACTATCAGAGAAAAGGAATTTTAACACTGTTGTTTAGGTCAATTTTATTGACACTATTTTTTTTCTAGCACTAATTGCAATAGTAATATCATAAGATAGTAAAAAATCACATCAAGAAACATCAGGTCTCGTGATTCTAATAATGTCCCTTTACATAAAAACAAATAAAATCACTATTCTATACCATGCACAATAACAATGAATAAATATCTAATAAAATCTTGAATTAAAATAAATAGCAAAACGTTTTAAAAATGTTGTCAAGTATTGACTTCGGTTTTAAAGTGCATTAACTTAAATACTGCGTTTTATACTTTGTATATGTGACTCTACTATTCTGTATAAAATAGGATAGAATAAAATACAAGTATGAGAATGAAACATAAGAAATATTTGTATAATTTAAAAAAAATTAATCATATTTTATAGCATTAAACTTTAAACTGTTTCTTATTTTTCAGTTGGCTTTTGTTGTGATCGAAATCATTCAAAATTATTATGATCTACTGATCACATATCCTACATTCCACTTAACCTTGATAACATAGCCACACGATGACTTTCTCTACATTACCATCAGTTTTCAACCAGTCTGATGATGACATATCCCATCCTTCATCAGTTTTTCATCACAGATTCTACACATGGGAGCACATAGCCATCTCCTCCACCACTGTCATCATCATCATGCTCGTCATCGTCCTCGGTAACGTCCTCGTCATCGTCGCAGTCGCCAAGGACCGTCATCTTCGCGGACCTCAGAATTGGTTCGTAGCCTCTCTGGCAATGAGTGACATTCTTGTCGGGCTTTTCATCATGCCTCTGTCTCTGGCCACTGAGTTAATGGGGTACTGGGCTTTCGGTGACGTGCTCTGCGAACTCTGGCTAGCAACAGACGTCCTACTATGCACCGCGTCGATACTTAACCTCGTGTTAATAAGCCTTGATCGCTATTGGTCAATAACTAAGGCTATGACCTATATAAGGCGACGTACTGCGCGACTGGCTACGGCCTTGATCGCGGTCGTTTGGATTCTCTCTATGGTGATCTGTTTTCCACCGTTGGTAGGCTGGAAAAGACCTCAGCCTGAAGGAAAGGATGGCTATCCTCAGTGTGAGCTGAGCGCTGAACCAGGATACGTGGTGTACTCAACCGTTGGCTCCTTCTACATACCCCTATGCGTAATGATTCTTGTTTATTTTAAAATATTTCTAGTAACGAGACGTCGCGCGAGACGTTCGCTACATCAGAAACCTTTTGGAAGAGTCACAGCTGAGAGTCATCTTATTAGTCAGCCTGAAACTCAAAATGACGCTATTAACAACGCGCTTGATTACGTCACTAGCAATGAAGCTTGTGACGTTGCAAATGTAGTATGCGATGACGTAGTTTTAAAGGATAATTATAATGTGATAAACAATACAGATGTAACTGAAATCATGGCTTGCGACAAGGCTAACGAATCTAACATTGACGTCATAATTAATATATCTGATGACGCTTTTGTTAATGCTCCAGAGAAGAATCGAGCAGTGAAGGGAAAGTTTGTTTTAAAAGATTTATCTGTAACAAATAAATTAATTGACTTAAATCAATTAGTTTATTTTGATGAAACTAACAGTTCCTGTGTTGCTTTCAACGCGGATAAATCATGCGCAACATTATCAGAAAAAGAAATGTTGAAGTATATAGCACATGATCTTGATATACCTCAAAAAACTGATTTAAAATTATTACGGAGGCAGCATTCTTTAAACTCCGGAGATAAGTTTGAGATCAATGAACGTTTTAAGCAGGTAGAATCTGATATAGGCAAGCGAGATCTAATCGAAAGAAATAAATATGATGCTACATCGAAAATTGAAGAAAGTTTTAGGTCAATGAGAAAATCATATTATACGCATACAGCTTTAAAAAATGACGAAGCATACCGAGATAGGAGCCAATCGAGCAGTGCAACAAATGTAGATATTAAGTTTATTGCATTTAAGCAATATCACAGTGATAAAAGTGTTGAACAAAATTCACTTGAAAAAAGTCAAGATAGGAATCAGTTAGGGGTATTCTTTAATTATGACAACAATGGAAATCCAACAATTAGAAATTCTGTTGGAGTTACCATTGAAAAATTGTATAAAACATGTGTATTTGAAACGCCAGTATTTAATACGTTGGATTCTGACACACATTATATACGATCAGATAATTTGTTAATGTCAAATTATGACGAGCATTTAGTCAATGCAGTTGGTATTTTGTTTGCAGCTGTTCATCCAGGACCAATAAATACAAAGAGTTTCGAAAATCAACATTTCTCATCATCTGCTAAAATAAGCAACAAATCAAAGAAAGCAATACAAACTATTAGTTCATCCAATGTTGAATTATCGTCTTGTGAACGTGATTTAAAATATATAAATAATCCTAAACCAGCAAACCAACCAGAGTTATCATTAGTTGTATGTCCCCCAGAAATTAATACTCATGAAATTTCTGAAAAACAATATTGTTTCGAATTACTGGATGACATTAATAAAAATGAAAACCATCATTTATCCGGTGGATACACTTCCAGTAAATGCAACCGATATCAACATCTAAAAAGATTTGAATCAGACGCAAGTGGAGGTTCTTCAGCTGACGAAACACGTCGCCTTATTTCCGTTTCTGGTTCCCTTTGTGACAGTCTCACTCCAATTTTGACCCCTCCTATAAACGCAATATCGTCTGCGATGAAAAGAAACGAAGAAGGCGAATTCAGGTTTACCAATCAATCTCAAATAAAATCTAGCGATTTTTCCAGAAATATTCTCATCGAACAAGAAATTAAAGTGAACGAAGAAAAAGTTAGAGTCTCATTACCAGAAGAAACTGAAGTGTCAACGAAATCTGAGTCCATAAGAGGTCGCTATAAGAAAATCAAAAAGCAATCCAAAACCATCAAGAAATTGCGTACAGCGCAATATTTAGCATCGAGCAACCTTGCTATAATGGGTCAAACGATCATGCGACATCGCTCCATGGGTGGCGGGGTGACAAAGGAAGACGAGAAGGCCAGGGCCCTTCAGGACCCCCAACAAGCCAAGAAAAAACTTGCGAGAGCGAGAGAAAGGAGAGCTTTTCTCGTACTGGGAATTGTTATGGCAACTTTTGTGGGATGTTGGCTGCCATTTTTTTCTGTGTACCTCGTGACGTCATTGCTTGGTGTGCAAGTTCCCCATCTGGCGTTTGCCTTTATATTCTGGCTGGGCTACTGTAATTCTGCTCTCAATCCGTTTATATATACAATATTTAATAGAGATTTTCGCCGAGCTTTTCAAAAAATTATTTGTGGTAATAAATCATTGTTACCACAATTCTAGCAAAAAAATGCGCGGCACAAATTTTTAGTTTGAAATTATCTTTGAGTGTATCAATACTGAAGTATATTTGAATTAAATATCCGATGGAATTGGATATTAAAAGTGTCAAACTTCTTTCGAATGAAAGATTATATAGCCTAAAATATTACAACATTTAAATCGTCATAATAATGCAATATACTGTTAAGCACCTTTACTTAAAATTTAATTTATACACTGCATAAACTGTTATAGTTTTCATGTAAATAAATCTCTGTTAATACGCTAATAAAAATAATCAATTACATATTGAATGACAAACATTAGAAGGTTCTGGAAAAGTATATCATAATTTAGAGACTGAATTGAAGGGATTGTGCAACAAAATTGAATGATTTTTTGTAATCGATATGCAGCAATGCAAAACAGTAAAAATTTGACTGTTATTTATAAAATTATTATAAGAATTTTTACGAGATAAAACTGAAGAAAAATATACAAAGAAACTACAGTAACCAGACAAATACATGACAAAGAAAATAATTAGGTGATGACAGATGGTAATTATCTGATAAATAATCGACTGTCTTTTTCAGTTGATTTAAATGATTTATTATGCTTTGGTCTTGCATTCACAATAATTCGTAAACGGTCAAGCGTCACTATCTACAAGATGCATTTTAAATCAATAATCGAGGTAGTGCCCGATTTCGTCATTGACAAACGAAGTGTTCTTATTTGGAGTTAAAAAAAGACTTGTTATCAGAATTACTGATACACCATAGTCTGCATCTTTATCTTGATTTACAATGTTTTGCTGATTTCTATTTAAAGCAGATTTTAATATAATTGAAAAATATATGTAAATGTTAACTTTGTTTAATATTATCCCTCAAAATTGTTAGGCTACTGCAAACTTTTACTTTTTTCACAGTGAAAGTGTCGATTTTAGGGTTCAATTACGTTACTCGTAGCTTTTAATATATTATAAATTTAATGCAATATTTTGATTAATTGAAAATAATATAAAATAATTAATAGATAAATAGCTACAAAGTAACAGGTAACAACCATTAATCATCAAAAAATCACCATCAACCAAAAATCTAGAAAAAACTAACAAGAAAATATATAGATATTACGGAGTTTTCTTCAATACCTTTGGTCTGCTTTTTCATTCCCCCTTATACTACCCACACATCCTCCTTTTGTCGTAATAACTAGTTTTTTTGTTAATATTATAATACGCATTTTAGATGTTGGTGGTGTTTTGGCATTTTGTATATAGGCCTAATACGTTTCTTTTGTGCATTCATAAATAAATAAATAAATTACATGTTTTTGGTCTGTAATTTAATTAGGTAATGTCCACGGGCGAAATTTAGGTTTTTTCAAAGGAAGGGGGTGCCAAATTGTCTAAATTTTGTAATATGACTTTCTTTTTTTGCATTTATAAGCTAATCTTTAATAGTACAAACGATTGGCTTTAAATATATGAAGCATTTTATAATTAAATCTTATTGGGGGGGGGAGGGGGGGGGGGTTAAGCGATGGTAGTTGAACGATTGATTTTGGCTGTACATAGGCTATTTTGAAATATTTTCACATTCAAAATTAAGTTAACAATTTCCGGGTAAACACGACCTCCTTCCCCACCCCTTATGAATTCAATATTCTTTCAAATAATTATGACACTTTGCCCCCATCCCCATCTACACTCCTTCCCCCCCGCTGGTCCACCACGTGCAATATAAAAAGCGGCAACTATAATACACGCCCCTTTATAGGCTTGGCTCAATACCATAAGGCTTTGTAGTCAGCAAAGTTGTTATTGATTCCAGTCATTGGAGTAAAAGTTGTCAAGCAATGCAGACATACTATTAGAAGGACTACTGGAGATACAAAGAGACTAACAGAGACAACACGTGCAATACAGGTCATTTTAATCATCTAGATATACAGTAGTTAAAGTTTAGTTAACTTTTAACAGTTATATTAATAATTAAATATTATATGCATATATCATTTGTTAATAGCTTGGTTATTAGATGTAAGATTTTTTATATCAGACTTTTAGTCAAATTGGTTGTGTTTCTCTATAGTTACAATAAATTATGTCAAGAATCCCCTCTTAGTATTCGTCCTTCGCCGGTTGAATCTATAATAATACTGTAAATGGACTTAAGTTAATCTAAAATTGTAATGTTATTTTAAAAGTAGTTTCATCTTGCTTTCAGAATACTGAACTTACAAGCATAAAACAGATTTTGATAAGATGCTCACCACTTAAAATCAATGATAACTTGAAGCTGAAAGAGATCGTTTTGGAGTTTTCGCAAACACTCCAACCGACTTGGCTAATAATGGCAGGTTAATAATGACATCTTTCATTTTACTGTAAATTTACTAATTTAGTATACAATTTCTAGTGTACAATCTATTTATTAAATTGATTCAATGTATGAGATTTTATTTTAACTTGATGATCCATTATTTGCTTATAAACTCTCGAGTCGAGCACATAAATCGCTTCACCACAAAGCTTTGATACTGTGGTGTGTGTAGTTAATTTGCTTGCAATATTCGAATAAAAACATCTTTAAATTGCGGCAATCATAACCCGAAACCTAACCCTTTAAAACCTACAATTTATTTATTATATAAGTAATTATAAAAGTTGTCAAGTAGTAGATTAGAAAAATTACTTATTTAGTAGTCTTAAATAAGTTTTGTATTTATATATTTTTTAAATTTCTTGTATTAACATATTGAAACATTAACACTTATCAAAATATTGTTATACAGCGGTAGACTACCTCTATCCATTAGAAATGTTTCAAAAAGAAAAAGAATTCCTAAAGAAACCAAGGAACCAGCAACAAGTCAGTATTGTTTATGCTTTAATTTCTTTATTATTTATTTATGCATTATTTTTATTTATTAATATATGCTTTAATTTCTTTCTCTGACTTATAATATAATACATAACGCTTCTAATTATTAAAATGTCAGTTCGACGATGAATTAATTTGTTCATAAAATTGGTTAAAGATCTGCTCTATGAAATACAAAGATGAGTAACTGTTTCCACAGTTAAGAGTTTAACTAATAATTTGAATAATATTTTTCATAATTTTATAAAACGACTTGTGTCTTGCATCTGAGAAAGATTTATTTTGTTTAGAAATTGGATCTAGAAATGTTTATAACTCTAATTCATTGGTCGAATCTATTTGTCTTGCTTTATGCAAATAAATAATAAACAATCGAGTGAAAATATACTTTAACAAATGTGTCGATAAGAACAAAACGTATTAACTATTAAAAATGACTATTAGTTAAGTAATAAATGATTAAGAACGTGTGATGCTTTATTATGATTGATGTGGTAGAATCGGTCGTGATTTCAAAACTTAATTATTTGCTTGAATGTTCACTCGTCACTTGATTTATGCACACGTTACTAAATACTAAATTGCATTTTTTTCGCTGATTCAACTATTCAACTAACGAGATACTGTATGTATTTATCATTCTAGCAAATATTTTCCACTTCTACAATGTTAACATTGCTCTTGTAGGGCAAGAAGATAGACAAGTGAATCAATCTACAAAAAAGAAAAGAAAAGCTAATGAAGAAGTCCCAGAACAAGAAAGAAATGAAATTTTAGGGAAGAAAGAGAGAAGGGAAAGGAAAGCCCAGAAGGGAGGGAAAGTGGGGAGGGTGAGGGAACAGAAAGAACAGAATCAACTACTCGGCGGTGCGTGTGCATGAAGAAAATTAGAAATTTACAATTTTCTTTAAATTAGTCATTGTTTTAATTGAAATGTCCCTTAAAAAGAGTCCATGTTTCAATTGAAATTTACAATTCCTTGACAAATAATCAATTGAAATTTATAATTTCCTTAAAAATTGTCATTGTTTTAATTGAAGTGTAAAATTCCTTTAAAAATAAACCTGTTTATTGGGTGAACACCCCTTGCACTATGCAATTTATGATGTTTTAATAATTTGGGTATAAAATATAGATGTTTTAATAGTAGGTACTATGATTACTTTTATTAAATAATTTAAAGTCGTGAAGTTCAACGATTTTAAACCATAAAACAAATTAAGTTTATGAGTTGTGAAGAGATTTTGTTAATTGATTTACATCAGTAGCGCCAGTTTTGAATGCAATATTTTGATGAAGTTAATTGTAATATACAGAGATAAGCCTAATAGTTTCAGTTGTCTTAATTATTTATCATGATGCCTAACTCTTCATTTCTACAAAATTGTTTCCAATAATGGTAATTAGAATTGTTATAGTTTATACTACAATTGCTACTATATTGGCAATAAGAATTATTTCTTTATGGTTTATTCACTATATCCGCGATATCATTGCTATAATGTATAGGCCTAAGATCATTGTCAAACGTATACTGTAAGTTCTTGATTCTACATGCTATGTCTTCTATTGATGTCGTTTATACATGTAATATAAATGAAGATGTCGAGGCATGTGACATGACATTGTGACAATTGGTGTCCCATCAAATATACAAGTTTTAATGATACACGGAGTATCAGTGAGATTTTGCATAATTAAGTTTATTGATTCGATGTCGTATAGTACTTTAGATATCCCAGCAAACATTTATAACTTGCTGTAGAATCGGTGAGATTGTGTTTTGCATATGGACCCGATGACGGGGCCAAATTAAATGTACAATATGGGATCATTGAAATGTGATTGTATTATGCATTTGGCTCCGATAACGGAGCCAAATTGAATGTGCAGTATAAGATCATTTATGTGAGATGTATTGTGCAGTTGGCCCCGATGATGGGGCCAAATCGAGTGTACAATATAAGTTGTAGATATCGAAATTGATGAGAATACTTTATGCCTACGCATTTAGCCCGAATACTCGGGTAAAATGCGTTCATTGATGATGATTGTAATGTGATTTCATTGATGTCATATAGGCCTACGCATTTAACCCGAGCGGTCGGGCTAAATGTGTAGGTGTAATATAAGTTCATTGATATAGAATTGTCGCTTAAATACAATACCCTCCCCCCCCCTTCCCTATAATGCAGCATGGTTAATGCTATCATTCATTGTTAACAATAACTATGGCCTACTATTATTATGTTGAATCTTACTTTAAGAGGGTATTTGACGCATTAAATATTATGTATCTGATAATTATAATATTGAATAATGTAGCGCCACTTATTCCACGTATTATTTATAGAGTTAATTTATTTTATCAAATTAAAATAAATATAAATTAATACGTTTAGAATCTAAACGTATTAATTTAGCTTTATTTTAATTTGAAGCTAACCTAGTAACTTAAGATTGTTACAATCTCAAATAATTCACATTAAAGTAAAGTAAGACTTAAATATAATTAAAACGGACAAATTTAAAGCTATATGATTGTAACTGTCTAATGTAAAATAGTTGCAGATCAATCTTTTTATAAAAATTCTTTGTCTTCTTTGTAAAGAAGAAAATAAAGACTTTTTTTATAATATTTATTTTTTATTTAAAATATGTGCTGTGAAATTTTACACTGTTGTATATCTTAGTATATATTCATATGCACAATTGCTTTATTAATATGCCAATTGAATGCTTTTACTTTGTGATTTGTTTATGGTTTTGCTATTCTTATTAAAATTTGATGCTGGTTTTAGGTAAAGAAAACAAAGATTTGATTATAAAGTTAACTTTAATCTTAGTTTTTTTACTAACCTGCACGAATGTGGTTTTTTGGTTGCACTGGAAAGATGAAATAGGTACCGACTAGCAATACATAGCCTCTCTAAAGTAAACAGTCTGTAGACTGTAAACTCTACTATATTTTGCTGATTTTTTTCAGTTTTTCTTGATTTTTCCATAAAATTGTACATAAATAATTTTAAATATTATAAGTTAATTCTTTTTTCTCGTCGTATCTTTTTATTATCATAATTTAAACTCGTTTTTTATGAAATCTAATTATTTTATGTGCATATTATTTCATGTATTAACTTGTTAATTGATAGCTGCTGTTAGCAAATTATATTTGACTCCGAAAATTTACAATTTAATTTCTTTTAATTTTATTTTATGGTACTTTTTCTACAACTTTTCTCAACTTCTTTATTATTGCTGTATTATTTATAATTTTTATCTATTGTCTAAAATTTGAAAGAGTATGATTTTTATATATTATTTAAAATGTGAAGGAAATAAAATAACTGCACTGTCGTCTTCTTGCCTTTTATTTTAATTTTAAAAAATAACTACATAATTAATTTTTATTAAATATAAATAATAAAATCAACAAAAGTAACGAAGACATTAAGTTAAAGGGAGCAACGAGTACTGAAAAATTAATGACATCTAAGCTGTAAGTTCACAAGTTCACTGTAAGTTTACTGTATACAGCTGTAAGCTGTATAAAATAGAGATATTATTAAAATAAAGTAAAGGTGCAGCAAGTAAGGACAATTTAACGACAACTAACCCATATTTATTAACTGACAATAATCTGTGAAATAATGCTAAATATTTAAAATTAATAAATAATTTGAGTAGAATTGAAAATTCAGAGTGAATAAAATTCCGAGTGATAATAACCGGAGTGACCATAGTGACCATAATTACCATAGTAACCGGAGTAACCATAGTGACCAGAGTGACCATAGTGACCAGAGTTACCATAGCGACTGGAGTTACCATAGTAACCAAAGTGACTATAGTGATTAGAGTGACCAAAGTGACCATAGTAACTGGACCATGGTGACAAGAACTACCATAGTAACCGGAGTGACCAAAGTGATCGGAGTGACCATAGTGACCAGAATGACCAGAGTAATCATAGTCACGGAAGTTACCATAGTCACTGGAATAACCATGGTAACCGGAGTGAACTTAGTTATCGGAGTGACCGGAGTGACCATTGTGACAGGAGTGACTATAGTGACTATAGTATTAAGCAAGTAAGTAAATTTAGCAAGTAAGTCAGTATGTAAGTACTAAGTAAGTAAGTAAGTGTATAAGTAAGTAAGTAAATAAGTTAGTAAGGCTGGAAGGCAGGCAGTCAGGCTGGCAGGCACACAGGCTGGTTAGCAGGTTGCCTGATTAGCGGCCTAACAGGCAGGCTGGCTTGCCGGCCGGCCGGCTAGTCTGTTGGCTGTTAGGTATGCAGCCCAGCTGGCTAGCAGGCCTGGTTGGCTGACTGGCTAGCAGGCTGGCAAGCTGGCTAGCAGGATGGCTGGTTAGCAGGCTGATTGGATGGCTGGCCAGGCTGGCTGGCTGGCTAGCTGACTGGCCGGCTGGCTGGCAGGAAGGCTGTCTAGAAGGCTGGCAGGCTGGCTGGTAGGCAAGCAACTTGGCTGGCTAGCAGGTTCACTGGCTACCAGGCTGGCTGGCAGGCTGGATGGCTTGCTAGCAGGCTGGCAGCTTGGCTAGCAGGCTAGCAGACTGGCTGGCTGGCTGGCTAGCAGTCTAGCAGGCTGGTTCGCTAGCAGGCTAGCAAGCTGGCTGGCTAATCGGTTGGCAGGTTGGCTAGCAGGCTAGCAGGCAGGCTGGCTGGATGACTGGCTGGCCTGGCTGGCCGGCTGGCCTGGCACGCTGACTGGCTAGCAGGCTGGCTAGCAGGCTAGCTGGCTCGTTGGCTAGCAGGCTAGCAGGCTGGCTGGCTAGCTGGCTAGCAGGCTGTCAGGATAGCTAGCAGGCAAGCAGGCTGGCTGGCTAGCAGGCTAGCATGCTCACTGGCTAGCAAGCTGGTTAGCAGGCTAGCAGGCTGGCTTGCTAGCAGGCTGGCGGGCTAGGAGGCTGGTTAGCAGGCTGGGTGGCTAGCAGGCTAGCAGGCTGGATTGCTAGCAGGTTGGCTAGCAGGCTAGCAGGATGGCTTGCTAGCAGGTTGGCTGGTAGGCTGGTTGGCTGGCCTGGCTAGCTGGCTAGCAGGCTG
>JAQIXG010002279.1:0-18186 GCA_034700105.1 Oconnorella tubifera | reverse complement strand
AAATTCTTCTGCGTCGACGCGACGCTCAACGCGACGCTCGACGCGACGCGACATAAAACGCTGCAGTGGGTTTAGGCTAGAATATTATAGTCTCCAGTTATAGTGTGAGATCAATATTCTGTTTTGTAAGTAGGTTCAAACATGATGTGATGTATGTATGTATATGCCCTCATTAAAAGGGAAACGTAAGCCTACAACGAGTTTATTGAATAAATTAAGTAAAATACAACAAACCAGTGATGTATAGCATGCGTTGATGAAATCGTCCAGGCTTCATCAACCTTCAGCAAAGAACAAAACAGAAAATTTGAAATTCAGCATAGAGATCTTTCGATTAGTTGTTGTTTAATGACAACAGTTGAACTTGAACACTTGAACTTGGGTCTATGGGGGTTTTGCCATGGTCATTCGGTATTAGGCAGACGAAGTTTTCAAGTGTACTTGTGGCAGACAATGCCATAATTCATTAATGATTTCTCGCTGAAAAAGTTTGAAAGTGTACTTGTGGTTCGAGATCAGCTTTGGTCTTCCCAAATCAAGCATACTATGCGTAGAAGAGAACAGACAGTTGATAACAATAAAAGTTAAATACATTATAAATATATCAATGAATATAAACGATGAAACACCTACTATATACAACTGCAAAACTTTAAAATACTGAAAAAGTTCACTTTATAAATAGATGAAAAGAATACCAAAATTAACAAATTTGAAGCCTAAGTTTAAATTCTCTAAACTTTAAAAACATTTAAAAGGCATGCAGCGAAAATGACGTATACCGAAAAATTCAAAAATAAAGGATAAGAGAGATAGAAGAATGAAAATGTCAAAAGTTTACTTTTTAATTTACATAGCTTAATTTATTAAATCTGATTTTATTTCTAGTCCTATTTACAATTAAGATGCTTTACGCACATTGCAGCCAAGTGTAACAGTGCATATGTACTTTCAAAAGTTTATACGATTGACATTTTAGATAAAAAAGAGAATCATTTTACCAATATCACTTAGTTGTTGTCTTTCAGTTTTTAAAAAGTTTAGCTATCTAAATTTTTATGTGCACCGTAATCGTAAAGCAGTTATATCAGTGGCGTAACTATCTGACCACAGGCCCCATAGCAAGTTTTTGTACGCGGGCCCATCAAATTATTGGCAATGAATGACTTAGAAAGTAAAAAGTGACATACATGCCTGTAAGTTGCTAATTTCTATTTAAAATTTCGACATTTTTCTTCCCAGAATTTCATCTTTTTCACAGTGATGATTTTTTTTAGTCATCACTCATTTTTTGGCACACCTTCACACGTTCAAAGTTCTCTTAAAGACAAAAAAGTTACTTAGTCTCCCTGATAATTGCTCACAAATTTTTTTTAGGCGTCGCGCCGGGCCCCCCAACACGCCTGGGCCCCGCAGCATTGCTGTAGCTGCTACCACGGTAGTTACGCCACTGAGTTATATGTATATAACGAAAAAAATGCATAATTTTTGTTAAGTTATTTCACGCATTACAGAGATGGACGAAAATTATAATTACGCGCCACATGACGTATACTGTAATTCATTATTTTAATCATTTTATTTCTAGTGCAAACGACTTTAGATCTAATCAAAAAGCGATCGACAACATTCTAATCTATATCAATTATCCATCAATGTACACAGATTGAGTTTAGTATATCTGAACTCAATGCACTTAGTGCTATATCTGTCCACCTGTCAAGTTACTCAATAAGTATGATCCCCATACGCCAGGCAGAAGATTCCTGTTACTGTTTTACAATTTTAGCCAAACCCGGTGCTTTTATGTCAAAGAAATGGTGACGGAACTTAAGTCTTTTTTACAATAAAAATAATTTTATTATATAAACTTGTTTTTTTGTGTCAGTCTTTTTGTTTAAAAAGGAAGCTCACAAATTTAATGTTGATTGATGGTCATTTTGATACCCTTTACAACTGATCGAGGTATATTTTGACGGCTGATATTAGCCTTATAAATAGCTTACTCTGCATGTTGATTGTTAAAAAATAAATAAAACTGGTCAGAAAAAGGTTCCGGTGCGGTCCGGCAGAAAAAACAGTGGCTAAACCTAGTAACAGGCATTAAGGTTAGAATTTTATAAATCACAATTTTGCACTGCAAGATCTGTCTTAAAGCATGATATAGAGTTTATAAAAATAATAGCGATTGCTCGAAAATTCTATTTAATGATTGGCTTTAGCTGAATATGATTCCTTATACTGTATATTGACTTTACATACTGTTTTTTCTATTACCCAAAATAAAGCCAAATGAACTATTATAATTTTCAATTATAATAATTATATTTTGACACAGTAGTTTTTTTACTAGGTTTACAAGCATTCTATACCGAAAAAAAAGAATTGAAGTTTTATTATGTATTTATTATTGACAGTAATCCACAACAATTATTTAATGCTGCAAAATATTTATTTTCATAGTTACAAAGAAGTTAGTTTTCGTTTGCTTATATTTTCTTATCAGTTGCTTATCGTAGTTATAATCCAGTAGCTCTTTAATTAAACTATATTTAGATTGATGGATTGCTAAATTGAATATTTTGACATTTCACTGCTACGCGAGAAAGTATATTGGGTTGTTTCTAGCTACATACGTTCTAATAATGATGAATAGTTTTTGCGTGTCGGTTGGTATGATTGTGTATATGAAGCTTCATTTTCTGATTAATAATATATGGCTTGCGAAGTGGGCTCACTTCATTTGTCAGCAGGATTGAAAAGCTGTGGCTATCTACTATGTCAATGTCAACATACGTCTTGTGCTTTTTGCCAACATTGGTTGCGTTCATCCTAAAGTGAAATCTGGTGGTACAGGCGCAAATACATGTCAGATTTTTTCCTGAGTTTAGAAAGCTATTGCTCAATGAAGTTTGAGACCGATTGACTTTTGGTCACTTTTTGATGAATACAGATTGATTGGTTTTATAAAGTACTAGAAATAAATGTGATTTTCATTATTAACTTTGTGTGGTATTTATGAAAGGTGATCACCGCTGTAAGTTAGGCCTAACCTCATGGATTACAGTATTATGTGAATGTTTCATGAGAAATAGTTGTCGATTTAATCACCTTACCTTACCTTAGGGTGCACAGCAAGTTATCGAAATAGTGAAATATTCAGGATTCGAACCTGGACCTCTCTAGCATCCGAGTAGAACGCTCTAACCAATTCTCTAACGAGCCTTTACAACCTGTAGTTAAATAGTTATGATTTGTTTAACTAACTTAATCGCGAGGAAGTAAATAAATTAAGAAAACAAATAATGGAGAATTACGGTTACAAAATTTCTACTTGAAAATTTGGAGATATTTTTCAAGTAGACTGATTTTGAAAGTACTTTTCAAGATATTCTGAAAGAAAAATTGTGTGTAAATTCTGGCTCTGTAAATAGAAAACATGAATCAGAAAAAAGCGCTTTTACAAGGGTTTGGTTTTCTCTTGCGTGATACTGATCGACACTAAAAGGTTATTTAAGAAAATGTTGTGAAATGAATGTGAATATAGCATTTACCAAATGCTGAATTTATTTGACGCTTACTAAAATACTAAATAACTTACGTATAAAACTTAAACCAGTTTTAGGTTTTATTCCCAAATTGGTCAAAACCTAGAATAGTATATTAATCTAGTAAGTTTTGGCCCAGATAGTAATGTCTATTACGCTAATATCAGGATAGTTTGCGAATTAAATTAATTTTCTGAACAGCACGTCAAAAAGTTTAGATAGGGCCTACTACTTTTTATTTATTATATCAAGATATTTTATTTAGCTTTTATACAAAATTTAATAGTAAACACAGAATTTTTACTTTTTTTAATTACTACTACAAAAACAATGAACTTCACCAGTGGCGGATAAGTAATATTTTGATCTTTAAAACCTTTGTGTCTACTGAAAAGTATGATTGTTAAACTCCGCTAGCTAAAAAAGTTCTAAACGAAGATATTACAATTAAAATTTTTGATTTCATTTTGTTGCTGAAACTCTTCTGAGTTATTTTCTCATTTAACAATTAGTTAATTTAGTCAGTTAGATATAAAATATGTATGATTATTCCACGTAAGCATGTAAAACAAATTTTCTATATATTTTGTCCGAGTGGGTGTATGAGTGATTGTGAGTGAGCAACAGCGTGAGGTTGTGACTGATTGAGTGAGAAAATAAGTGTGAGAGAGAGAAAAAAAAGAGAAAAAGAGAGACAGAGTGAGAGAAGAGACAACGAGAGACAGAACAAGACTGAAAAAAATTCCTATAAGAGGATAGGACAGTTATAACAGTTGCAATACAACGCCCATCATTATAAAACACATCTACGAATGTAATTAGCATCGTTTCAGCTTAATTAAGAATCCATGCATGAAGCATATTGCGTGTCTCTGAATCAGCTGCAGAGTGTCCTGTAATTTAATATTACATGACTTTCTGCATCAGTTTTCTTCTGTCATGATATGTTTAGAGAAATAATATACACATTTTATGTCAGTGACTCTTTCAAAAAGGCTGCAATAATATACAAGTATATTATTTTAATTATATGATATTAATATGATATTAAGTATGATATTACTTTTTTTGCTATATAATATTTAAATAATATAAATATATATATATTCATATTATTTAAATATTATATATATTTAATATGAATATATTCATATATGAATATGAATATATTCATATTATTTAAATATTATATAGCATTATATAATATTTAAATACTATATAATGCTATATAATACTTATAGATATAATATGTGTATTATATCTATAAGTTATGTTAATATTCATGTAGAATCTGTGATTTTTTTAACTAGTAAATTCATTAATTAAAGATATATTTAGATATGCATTGATCAATATCAAATGTGATACAGTCAAATAAGTAAAATAAATTAATAAAATAGAATGATTGTTTGAAGTAAATGATTGTTTGAAGATTGGATAAGCATCTGATAATCGTGTTCTTAACTTATATGTTTAATGTGTTTTACAGTATTATGTTGTTTATAATTTTTGTAAACCAGTTAAGTTGCTTCGTTATTTACTAATTCCAAACTTACTTTATAGTTTATCTCTAACTTTAAGGTAAAACATATATAATTATAAATCTGTTTTTGATCTAAATATTACATTAGCAAGTTCATGCTATTCGTATGCATAATTTGACACATCGTATTAATGTGTATTAATTTTATATTGAGTATAAAATATAGTTTTTATACTGATGTTTTATTTTTTATTAAGGTTTGGCTGCTGGTGGAATACCCAGAGAGTTCCATGGCTGCCCGTATTATAGCTCTATTCTCCGTCATCGTCATCCTTCTTTCCATTGTGATCTTCTGCGTTGAAACTTTACCTCAATTTAAAAACTATCGGTTCGTCAACGACACTAGCAACACATCTGGCTTACTGTTCATTGATGGCAAGAAAGTTCTCTCTATGCCTCTAGAAGAAGATGACATTCCTAGATTTACCGAACCTTTCTTTATCATAGAAACTATCTGTATCATTTGGTTCACATCAGAGTTGCTTGTTCGATTCGCGTCTTGCCCGAATCATCTCGCTTTCTTTAAGAACATAATGAACGTGATTGATGTATTCGCGATCGCTCCTTACTTCATAACACTGGGTACAGTCATCGCGGATGAAGGACGATCAAACAACCAAGCCATGTCATTAGCCATACTTCGGGTCATCCGACTTGTCCGGGTATTTCGAATATTCAAACTGTCTCGTCACTCAAAGGGGCTTCAGATCTTAGGCCAGACGATACGAGCGAGCATGCGCGAACTCGGTCTGCTTATTTTCTTTCTCTTCATATGCGTTGTGCTGTTCTCTAGCGCCGTGTATTTCGCGGAAGTTGACTCGAGTGATACGCACTTTAAAAGTATTCCAGACGCTTTTTGGTGGGCGGTTGTTACAATGACTACTGTTGGCTACGGAGACATGCGCCCGACTACACCCTGGGGTAAGTTGGTGGGCTCCATGTGCGCCATAGCCGGGGTGCTTACTATCGCGCTGCCTGTTCCAGTTATCGTATCGAACTTTAACTATTTCTACCATCGAGAGACGGACAGCGAGGATAAGATAGATTACTCTCTCGTGCAGACCTGTGATCAGCATTATGGCAAGGGAAGGGACGAGGAAGGGGAGCAGCGGGAGGAGGAGGAGGAGGGGGAGGGAGAGGTGCTAGTGCCCGGAGGTTCAAGTCTTTCGAAATCTGGATTGTCGAATCACGATCGGTTAAGTATACACTCTCAGTATAGTTTGAGACGGGGAGGAGGTGAGGAGACGAATGTATGACAAGTGGTGCATATTTAGTTATGTGGGATTAATACTTGAGATGATAGGATATATAATATTGTTAGTATTTGGATTAGACGTTGATATATGCTACTCCTCCGTTATTCGAAATATGAAATATATGAAAGTACAAGTTGACAATGGTGTAAGTGCACGTTTGATATGATCTTGATTTGAATCCGATTTACTAATGCTTAAATATAATACGCATTGTAGTTTAAATTTATCTTTATTATTACAAAATAGTTGACTTTCTTAACTGCTATTGTCTAAATCATTGCTTTATTAAATTTCACTATTTATATTTCGCATCTATATTTATCACGTGAATAGTTAATATTATAACATAACATAACCAATGTGTGATATTTTAAAACTAAATTAAGTTTTTATGATATTGTTGATGATTTAATTTACAGTTCAGTGACTGAGAATTGATTATCAATTTCATAGTAGTTTTGCTTAAGATAGCAAAAATCAAATATTATGAATCTTGTAGCAGAAATTATTGTAGTTGTATAAGTGGTTATCTTAATGGCTAATAAAGTGTAATTTGTTGTATTTGAGTTAAGAAGTAAAAACTTGCATTTATAAGCGAAATTTGCAATTGTTTTTTGTAAATTTAAATTAATATTTAAAAATACGGCATTGCGAGTATGTTACATTGAGATTTTTTTAATGCAATAGTATTTTTAATAAGTTTAGTTAAAAAATGAGTTTCGTTAATGATTTTATTATAAAATTTCATGAGAAATAACTGTTTTATTTTTCTGTTTATTTGTTTTACTATTTTTTAGTTTAGGTTATTTAATTTTATTGTTTGGCAAAATAAAGAATATATAGTAAGATTAGTGAAAATCACTTGATATACAGGGTGCGCCAAAAAAAATAAACCCCTAGCGATTTAGCGATAACTAAGCCAAAAATAAATATTTTTTCTCTAAATTTAGTCAGTTTATAGAGGAGGAAATTTGACATCTAACTACCAAATTTCACTTTGATAACACAATTCGTTCAAAAGTTATGAATATTTTACGAAAATACTTCAAATTTTAATTTAACCAAGCTCCATTTTGAGCAGTCTCGTAATTTCGTGATTTTTTGTCAAATAATTTGCAGATTTTTTTTATAAAACGGGTCATTTTATGAGCGGAGTATCTGTAGATAAAGTTGATAATAAAAACAGCCTCTCTCTATTCGAATCTGAGTCTACAATCTCTTTCTTGTTTATGATAAGGCTGTTTTCACGAAATTTTGTGTCAAATCCGTAAAAATCTGTTGCTCATCAGTTTTCACTTTTAACTATGTCCCAAAGGTCAATATTGGACAAATATTTCAAGAGTATTTACCTCTTTTAATGAGGCAATTGCTTAACTTCAACAATCTCGAAAATACTGGCTTGGTTAAATTGAAATTTGAAGTTTTTTTGTAGAACCTTCATAACTTTTGAACGAATTGAGATATCAAAGTGAAATTTTATATTTAGATGTCAAATTCCCTCCTCTACAAACTGACAAAATTTTGAGAAAAATATTTATTTTTGGCTTAGTTATCGCAAAATCGCTAGGGGTTTTTTTTTGGCGCACCCTGTATACGATTAAAATTAGTTGCTTTATTCATTTTTCTGAACTTATAGAGAAATGCTTAAATGAGAAAACGAGTGGAATATACCTTAACTTCAAACTTTAAGAAAAATGAAAATTGGCAAATAAATAAAATTAAACACTAAATTAAATGTTACAGTAATAAATGTTAGAACGCTCTTTTGTATTGTTGTCAATGGTAAACGTACAGAAAGAACGTGAAATATTACTTTAATATATTTTAAAAATTTAGCTTTTCGAGAATTTGTTGTTAATTTTAGCTAAATTTATATATTGTTTAGTTGCATATATTTCTTTAATGCATCGGCCGAAACAGTAATAAGTTTACGTTATATTTTAGTGATTAATTTGAATATATAATATTGTAAAATAGTAATATAGCCGTACTATTACTATATTATAATTTTAATGTATAATATAGTAATAGTAACACAACGTAGTAGTGACAGGTACCTATAAATTCATTAAAAAGAGTATCTGAAACAATTAATGATGCTCGTCTTGTTGAAGATAACTTCTTGTAAACACGAAACATATAGTATCCAATTAATCAGACAGTAATTATTGCAAGGTTCAGTGGCTGTTATGTTTGCATATTGTTTTTAGGTTATTCACAAAATAAAAATTAAGCTAATTTATAAAATACCGGTTGAATTTTAAATGATTTATGTTTTTTGTGCAATTATTCATATACAGAATATTATTGTCCCACCTACAATTATCAGGAAAGAAGGGGGGGGGGGGTAGGCAAGGCAGATTTTTGAAAATGTCCACAATAAAAAATAATTAGTAATTCAGAAAACCCAATTTCTCCGTGCCGCATTATCCCCCCCCCCTAAAGAAAAGCAAAGAAAAGCAATTCTTTCGCTTGTGATAATAATTTCTCTATAGTATTACAAAAATTGTTAGTTTAATGATGATACTTATCCATATATTGCAAGTATCGTTGAATCTAACCAATAAAACCTTTTTTTCTATGTTCATTCTCATCGGTTGTTAGTTTATTGATTCTTTCAATAAAACAATGAATGAAATTATTAAATAACAATAATATACTTACATTTAATATTAATTCATTGTACTATAGAATTTTCGTGCAGTTCATTTTCAATTAGTATTAACTGGAGTACTAATAGTGATTTTGATTGCTTGTAGAGAATTTCCATCTTTTGTCAATTTCAATTAATAGCAAAATAGTTCGCGTTGCAAAGCTAGCATGTTGTCATGTTTGATAAACAGTTAGAGTAGTTATATCCATTGGCAAGTTGATAGAAAAACGGGGCCTTGGGATATTTGGAGCATATTTGGGTTCTTTCTCAATCATTACTTAATAATAAAATCATTCCTGAAATATTAATGTAATTTTTTGAATTCTACAAGGCAAAAATTAAAAAATGGCTGCATTTAACTAATATAAAGTAATCCAATATTATTATTTTTATAAGTAAACGACCTATTTTGGGGGCTTATTTAGATACTGGGACTTTAGGCGAGCACCAACTGCGCGTAATCTTTAACTTGTCACGGATTATATAAAAATTAATTTTGGTAATTTCAAATGAGCAAATCTCTTTTGAAGAAATTGTTACAACTGATATTGCGAAAGTTGATTTTTTGCATGAATTACTAAACGTCATGATTTCACTAATTAGATTTCAGTGATGACTGTATAATTATTTCTAATCAGTCTTTGCTCAAGTAGTTACTACTAGAAAATTTAATTCAATGTTAAATTTAGGCGTCAGTTTTTTCGCAGTCACGCGCATGTACAAAATATCAGAAATGTTATTTTTGAAGATTTTTTTTCAAATTTTCTTTTATTACTTGTTCTAAGAAATTGATTTTAAAAATCGTTGTTGAAATTTGAATTTTTATACAATATAGAATTATTTTTAAATGACTATGCCTGCTGTATATCGTTACAGATTTCGTAAATTAATATGTTGAATAAATACAACGTGGTTCTTACAAATTTCATTTATTTAAACAGATCAAATATTATTTATTTTATCAAATTATAATGTAGTAGATTAATAAAAATAATGACAGATTAAATAAATACAAATATTTGTTATTTTTATTCGTTAAACTTTCCGATGAATATGTTAATTTTATGATAGCATAATATATGTATTTATTGGATGCATGCTTGCCGATTTTTAAAAATATTAATCAACATGTAATAATTGGTGTAAATAAAGAAACTATTCAGAATTATTATTGTGTTATTTTGAAATTTACAAGGGAAGCGATATCAAGACATTTTGTTCAATTAGCAGCAGAAGCAATTTCTGGGGGAACCGAAATTACACTTTTCCATCGCTACCATTTTACTTTTACTATGACAATCGTTTTGCGATAAATTATTTATTATAACAAAACCAACCATAACTGAATATTAGATATATAAACAATAGACAGTTTTAAAACGATTGTTCAAATCATGTTTTTATTTAAATGAAGCTGCAGATTTTTGGCTATAATAGCCACTACTAGTACTACTTCTATGGTAATAACTATCAGCAGAAGTAATTGAGTAGCTTTATTTATTATGTAGAGATACGATGTAAAATTGAATGAATCATCTGAAAATGATACTGACAATAGCCAATGATTCAGCATCATTATATTCAAAGACGAGAAACAATTGTCAAATGCAGCCTATATATAACATCTTATGATTTCATCAATGAAAGACGAACTGACCAGAGAAAACATCCGGTTGTAAAGCTTGTGCAAACAAATAGAACTAGTTTCTTGGAACATCCTAAAACATGCACCAGTCGTGTATACATAATAGACACCAAACTGAAAACGATTACAATTCACTGTGTAAGAAATAAACGATCAATAAGAAACAAAATAAATTGTAATAATTAATTAAGTAATACGGTATACATACTATACAATACAATATAAGTAATATTATATCACAATGTTATAAGAATCATACAAATTTCACACTAGTATAAGAATTATATAATGAACAGAAATATTTCCCAGAATCTTTGATAACAACACAAAATAATAGATTATAAAATAAATAACCCCGTTTGATACCGGGAGAAAATACTATAATCGACATGTTTCGTTCAATAATCCTTTATTATTATTATAATAATAATTATTATTATTATTATTATTATTATTATCTCAAGTGTTATAACACTAAAGCGAAATTATCGCTTTAAGTGATGTGACAAAAGTATCGGTCGCTAAGTCCTTGACTTTAATGACAATGCAGTCAATCTTTGTTCCGCATTGATTTGCAGCTGATCGTCAATACATTGACTGTTCGTATCGATAAAATGATATTATAATACACTGCTGCAGTAGGCTATGCATCTATAGTTGAAGTGATTGTATTCATCAGATTGCAAGCGAGTCTTTCTTGAAATAGAAATAGAAACAAGCGCTGGCTGTTAAAGTGGACCGAGAATTGAAATGCTGGAGAGCGATTGAATCGTGTCACTAATATTCCAGCAGGGTCGCAAGAAAAAGCAAATCATATCCGATTTTAGTTGAAAAAGTGCTCGAATCGACAGTGAATGTGGTTAAATTATAATTTTCATATTGTTATAGCATTATGGAATTTCAGTTTTTTTATATATTATAGAATTTGTTAATGTTATAGAATTATGTTACTGGTTTATTCTGTTTATCGAATTATATTGCGTTCATAAACGAAAACGTTTCGCTTTTTTTTCGCCTTGACAAATATCTAATTATTATAAATATTACAAATATTTTATTATTTTAGTTAGCAAAAGTGTCCGCTAGTGACGATACGACTTCTTTATACTGAAAATTCGAAACTGAAAATATTCATTGTGGTTTTTTATTGCTTTTTCTTATTAAGTTAATTTTCTTAAAATTTAAAGTACTTAAATTCCTTTGTTTATGAAATAAATTAATATTGCCGGATCATTTATCAACATGATTGCGTCGAGCTCAATATATTAACTAAAAAAATGGTTTTAAAAATAAATTTTACGAACATATGATAAATTTTAAATCGAGTTATAATCATTAATATTCATATAATTATATTTCACTTTAGTCGCTGTTATAAGTTGTAACGATAACACGACATTTTATCGGTAATTAATCTAATTAAAAGAACTCATTAAAAGACGTTGTATTTGCACTAGCTGTAGAAAGAAAGAGAAAACTAGACAATGCTCAAGTGGCGATAATAATTGAAACCGCTTCGCAAATGAAGCAAATTCAGTTTGCAGAAAAAATGCATTCGTAACTTTGACTGTAGCCACTGGCGATCATAACATTTTTGAGTTTGGTAGAAAAATATTAAGATCTTATCAGTAATCGAAATGCTTTCGATGAATTCACTTCTGAAAATATATAACAAGATTTTGATCTTATAAAAAGTCACTTAATGATTTTTTAATGAATGTTTTAAAGTGAATATTTCGCAAAGTACACGACTCAATGCATAATACATTCTCTTTTTATCTCTATAGTATATCCTATTTTTTACATTTTGTGACAAATAAAAGATTTTGATTCAATTTGAATTGATGACAGTAGCTATATTTATTCATTTTTTATTATTTTCATATTAGGGGCTGTTGCAGCCTTTTCACTGAATTTTATCATTAACTTCATCGACGACGAACGTCTTCAGTCTCATCAACGACTTTTCTATTCAATTTATTCTCAGCTTGCTTGATTGAAGCAGCTGTCATCTATCTGTCAATGCCGCGTCATGTCTTTACTGCTGTGCAGCTTCTTCTAATAATGCTGCATACGCTTGTACTTACACAAGCAAAGTGAGAATATTGTACTTTTCTTCATTTATTCACATGTATTTTATTAAAATTGTTTTTTGTTACTAAAATATAGTGTTATTTTAACTGCACTAGTCAAAGTAAGCCACTCGAAAAGAAATATAGCGCCAAGTATGTTTTAAAAAAGTTCACATTTTAATAATAGTAGCTATACTGTTTTATTGTTTTTTGGTGCTATGTTTCATAATTTATTAACTACGGTAAATCATATTTAAAGTTTTAATAACCTAATGTCGACCAGCAAAGTAGGCCTAACTTCTCTGTTGAAAACCGCTGTATGTGTTCAGTCTTTCGTTTGCATAGCCTCTATGGTTTTTATCGCACAATAAAACTGCTATCAAGACATCATATTTTTGAGACAATTAAAGAAATATTACAAGCTACTAATTTTAAATTCAATTAAAGAGAATTTAGATTTTTAATGTTTATAACGTTGAAAATACGCTGTATTTATAAATTATAAATATTTTAAATTTCCTTTCTATTCTATTATATTTCAAGGTAAAATAAACTTAATATTTGTAAAATTATTTCGATTTCGATAAAAAGTGTTTCCTTGCGCTTTTCTTCATTACATTACGATATTTTAAACTGAAAAATATGTTTCTTTTTGTTAAATGTTAAGCAGCAACGTCTTTTCTCAAAAGCATCTCGTGCCTCGCTTAGAATATAAAACAGGAAATTACATTTAATCTCAGTCACGACTTCCAAGAAAAAACCACCAGGCGTACTTGTCGAAATTCAGCATGTAATAAAGAATAATGTATTTCTCCACTTGACCATAGAGACTAGATGCCTGTAGACTACGCAGTAAAAAAGTATACAGCGTGTACAGCAGCAGCTGAAAGCAGTAATTTCATCTCGACTGCTCGAAAACAGTTGTTATAAATCGTCGCGAGTTGCGACAAATAATCGGTTTGTCGCTTGCACCTGAGAGAGAGCGACTAAGTGCCGCGTTGTTGAGTGGTCTTATAAAAGTGCGAGTGCGTAAAGAAATAGCGTTGATGAAAAATTGCAATAAATCTTTAGAGAAATGGTAAAGAAATGTAGTAAGAAGTAAGTGTAATACAAAGAAGGTTTAGTTATAATTTAGTCTGTGCTTGTGTTAGATACTGGGGTGATGATATTTGATATGTATGTAAAGAGTATGTATGTATATTTGTATATGTATGTTTGAATTTGTATGTATATTTGATATGTGCAGTAAAGATTGGATATACTGTATTTTTTATATTTTATTGTTTTTGATAATAACTATTTTAAGTTAATAATTAATTGCGACATATTTGATTTAATAAAACAGTTAAACTGTTTAAGCTTTATAGAATAGAAACCAATGAAGTTGTCACTGAATTTAGCTCATAAGGATGAACGGCTTTTTATATATGATGCCTTTTCTGGGAAAGAGATTTTATTAACAAATTATGATTAACATTGCCAATTAAGGTATTTAGTAGTACTTGTACTAAAATGGCTTTAAATATTAATAGGTTTCAATTATTGTAAGTTAGAATTAGTGTTTATGACTGTAGCAATGACTGTCACTTTTGCTATGGACAACACAGGATCATGGATTACAGGAAAGTGAATTGAGAGGTTCTCAGAAAATGAATAATAAATTATGAAAATGTAATATATAAGAGTCACACCTAGATCTACAACATACTTCATATTAATGGTGATAGCAAATCGAAACTAAAAATATCTCGATAATCCGATTGCTATTTGCATCTACATAGTTTTGTTGAGTCGTAAATGTTAACCTCATAGTTATTCTAAGCACGGGATGGGGAACTCTAACAAGATTTATTGTTGTGCAAAATCTGCCACTAGAGACTAGTCGTTATTCACGCAGTGCAGATCAATACATGGTGAAGGCATAATCTGAAATTTTGTTAAGACCGATCGTCTGTCCAGAGAACTTATGGACAGGTTGACTGACTTGTGGAGAAAAGCTCATAGTTTATGTGTAAAATTCTCTGTTAGTATATGAATCAGATAGCGCTGAATAACTGTTATACTTCGAAAATATTATCACGTATACTGCAGATTTTCTAGTACTGTATACATAATAATACGTATTAATTTATTTATCTATTACAGTAGTTTTATTTCCATTTACTAATTATACATTTTTATCGGCATGAAAAATGAATTAATCAAAACTAATTAAAAACATTTCTCTAATTTTAGTTAAAATTAAATTTTAACTAAACATTTGGAAAAAAAGCAATGTCCGAGGCGTGAATGAAAATTCTTTCAAAGTATAATGTTAACGGATGAACGTTACCGCAAAGTGTTCCATATATATTATTTAAATAAATATTGCGCGATTGTACATTCTTCAGTAATCATCATAATATTATAACGACTGTTATAAATGCGTACAATTACATTATAATCTTAAATTAAGTAATTTTCAATCACTTAAATTTCATTTAAGTTTTCGATTTCTTTACCAAACTAATCCGCAGAGAAATTGTATACCGCATGAATGTTTCATAGTGTCTCTAACTTGATTCTGAAAAAGACGTCGATTATTGATTTTTAGATCTCTTCGTTCCAAATAAGAACATTGTTCTAATAATAGCCACATGATTCAATCCGGCTATTCTTGGACTTAGTTTTCTTTTAATCAGGAGTATAATGCACAGGAATAAATAAACATACAAGCGCACAGTCAAACACGCATACACTGATAACCGCGTCGACTCATAGCGTGACATAAAGGCGTATTGTTTTAGTATTATTTTACTAATTAATTAATTATTAGTTTGTACTAATTATAAGAGTCCACGAGCATAATTTTCTTGGTACGTGTTATGCGTTAGATTTCGGGTAACTAATTATATGAAAGTTTGCAATTAAAGTATTTTCCTAATTTCTAAAGTGATAACAGTTAAAATAATCTTATAAATATGTTGCGTTAATTTTTTTAATCTTACTTATGAGATATAACTCATTGAGTAAAAATAATGATGATATAAAGATTCTCTTTGATCCAGATCACGAAACTTATTATTTTCTCAACTAACTTTTTGAATATTTTTACAATTAATATAACAATAGCAGATTGTTAGGAGTATAATAGTACATTTTGTCTCACGACAAAATCGTGAATTGAGCTCTGATTAAAAGTTGATGCGATTTTCTTGCATCAACTTTTAGTAAATGAAAAATTGACAAAACCACCAGCGTTTCATCTTCAAGTGAATCTGATCGATATCATTGCCTGACAATGCTACTTCAGTCGACATCATTTCTTATCAAATACAGGCATACATAGCTTTAAGACGTAAAAAAATAGTCGGTCAATGAACAGTTGTGTTTAATGTATTTCTGAAGTACAGCGACGAAAATAAATAAATAAACTAAATTCCTAAAATATAAACAATAAATAAATAAGCATTAGTGAAAAATAAACATTTGTTATCATAATAAACTAGAAATCTGAAATCTGAAATGTTTTAAATTTTTCAATTTATAACAGAGACAAACATAATTTTGTTCCGAATTTTTTATTACGTAATGAATATTGTCCAGCTGCAAATCTTAAAAAATCAACTTAAAAATCGACCGAAATATTGAAATAAACTGATGTTTAAGAAAATAAGATCACAACATTTAATAAGAAATACAACGGTTTAATATATTAAGACACGTCAGCAATCCAAACTGGCAATATCCGAGTCACAGCTCAGTAGGATTCCAATTGTCTTGACTGGACACATTAATCTAAAAATCAAAGTATAATAGCAGTAAATGTGTGAAAAAATTCCAGTAAAAAGTATATAAACTAGCAAAACTAATGCAAAGAGATCAGCTTAAAAGTCGGATGCTGGGGCAGCTCTTGCAGAATCGAAAAAGCTGTCCAAGTACGCCGCTTTTGCTACCTCTCACGAATTCGTCCCCATAGAGATTGAGACATTGGATTTTTGGAGCAAAATGAGTTTTTACTTTTGTGAATGAGTTGGGCAAACGGATCTCTATCGTCTCAGGAGATCCAAGGTCCACCTCTTTCCTGAAGCAGTGCCTCGTTTTGGATGTGCAGCGAGGGAATGCGGGGGCAGTGCTGGAAACTTTTGGGTCGGTTTCCCAAGACACGTTTTGATGTTTTCAATCTCTTTACACTCTGTCAATTAAATTTTATTTGCAATACTTGTTTGAACTATTGTTTAAACTGTCTTCAACTGTTTTTGTTCTGTTAATAAAATGTGAGTTCAAATGAAATTTTAAACTTAAAACATGAAAAAATAAATTACGTTGATACAAAGAAATCGACTTAAAAATCTTGTATCGAAATTTGTCTGTTCTGTAATGAATATTGAATTCAATAAATTTTAAATTGTACGTATACAGGAAATGTTTAAGGGTCATTTTCGTCAAATTAGTTAACGTTTAATACAAGTATTTCAATTTTGTTTTATTATTTTACAATAAAGATATAATCTAGATATTTTTTCCGATATATCCTCTATGTAATATATATTTTATAACTGCTGATTTTCAGTAACAAAAATTTTCACAAAAAACTGCACATATAATGCTCAAATGCAAAAAGAATCATGCAATTCAAAACAACTTTCTAGTGCACTACAAATATGTAATCCAAGTAAATATTAAAAAATGTATAAGTCATTGCATAAATTATCTCTGTCTTATCATTAAATTTCAGGTTATTAAATGTCAAACTCAGGAATGGTTTATTAATAAACGAAAAACTGACTTTTGTTGAAAAGTACTCAAGATCTCGTCAGCAAAATGACAGTTGGTGAGCAGCGTCCTTGGACGTACAATCAATCTATAATGATCCATTGATGTCTCTATCAAAGTGTCGCTCATCGTCTGGTCTCTCGATACATCTTTGCGTGACCACCATCTTAAACGCAAAGAAATCGTATTTTAATATCGACTTGAGTTCGTCAAGTTTTGTCAAAATCCGAACTTATTTTTAACTAAATGTAATCTGCAAAATGTTCATAAATAAAATCGTAATTAATATTAAGTATTTAGTATTAAGTATTTAATCGTAGAGTAAATATAGCAAGTATATTTGGCATATGGAGCTAATTTTAATGAAAAAAATGTAACAGTCGTCAATATATTATTGGAAAATCTTTGAAGATAAAGATTCTATATTTATCGTCTAAAATTATATTGGCTACTTCGATTGTGCCTCTTTAGCAGACTTTGCGTATAATTAAGAACATAAAACCCAAAAATATCTGTCAAATTCTTCTTGAAAAGTTTCGATTCCACGATTTCAGGAGTTTCTTAAGTTTGAGTATCTGAGTTGTTCAAATATAGTTAACTGTAGTATACCTTCCTAGACTTTATTCACGTTGAAAGTATATATGTGATTTATTTCAGCCTGCTTACAAAGCTTTACGGAAGATTTAAAAATAAATGTCAATATAATTTATGACT
>JAQIXG010002278.1:0-18188 GCA_034700105.1 Oconnorella tubifera | reverse complement strand
TGTTAGTCAATGCTAGTCATCAATGCTAGTGAATGCTAGTCATCAATGCTAGTAAATGCTAGTCATCAATGCTAGTGAATGCTAGTCATCAATGCTAGTAAATGCCAGTCATCAATGCTAGTAAATGCTAGTCATCAATGCTAGTAAATGCTAGTCATCAATGCTAGTCAATGCTAGTCATCAATGCTAGCGAATGCTAGTCATCAATGCTAGTAAATGCTAGTCATCAATGCTAGTAAATGCTAGTCATCAATGTTAGTCAATGCTAGTCATCAATGCTAGTGAATGCTAGTCATCAATGCTAGTAAATGCTAGTCATCAATGCTAGTGAATGCTAGTCATCAATGCTAGTCAATGCTAGTCATCAATGCTAGTCAATGCTAGTCATCAATGCTAGTCAATGCTAGTCTTCAATGCTAGTAAATGCTAGTCATCAATGCTAGTGAATGCTAGTCATCAATGCTAGTAAATGCTAGTCAATGCCTTACTCGGTGGTTCCTAACATAACGCGGCAAATACTATTTTTGGAAATGACTATCAAGTGCGTATAAAGTTTCGGCAGATTCCAGCATAAGAATAAAATCTTTGCTGACCTAGGTAATGGATCAGGAACAGCAGGAAACACAAATGAATGTTCAAAGCCAGGCAGATTAACCTACAGTAGACACATAGACATACAATAAATCAACAAAGGAAAACATTTATAAATTCATTATAATTATTATCTTTATTTTCAAATAACATTGCAATTACATAATGTTAGGATATAACATAGAATATTTTATAAATATAGAACTAATACTAATATACACAAAACTTTCATTGACAATAAACAAAATTTAACAAATAGAAGATATACATAGGATAAAAAAATAATTATAACTAATTGAAAAACATAACTTCAAATTTGATGTGTAATAAAATATCACAATATACTGCGTATAAATTGAAAGAATAAAATAGTAATCATTGATATTTGATACTGTTATAACAATAAATAGCGTAAAATGTGTATGTCTTGAATATGCTGTATTTTAAATAAAAAGAATAAAGAAATGTCAGAAAAAATGTATAATAATTGCTAAAGGGTGCAACAAGTGCACCAAATCTAATAACTTGATATTAAGAAATATATCTGTAATAAGCTATATCAGAGAGTACTTCTAAATAGTCTATATTTGTGCTGATGTGACATTAAGCAAGAAAGAAACCTGTAGTAAGACGCTGCTTTGATTATCAGCACTGCTACAAGTAGTACCTAGTGGTATAGTGCTTCCAGGCCACAAACCCAGCAACTGACTGCCTTGTACTAACTCACTGAAGTAAAACAATCATCACATCAGTACAAACACACCACTCAGTGAAAGAGAAACTAATTATAAAATGTCAATATTAAATTGCCACAAGAATCTGGTAAAATGTACTATGTGTAATGTAATACTGAGTGTTTACATTAGAGTTTAGAGGTGGTATAAGATCTTTAATACTGATAACAATAATGATAACAATAATGATAATAATATATTAATGATAGTGTTGATAAAACATAATGATTTTACAATCAAATGATGATAACAATACAAAATTAACACCCATCATCCCTGATAATTGCACTATAAAGTTGTTGTTGTAGTTAACCCCCGCGTGAATGCCAGTGCAATCACTCGCCTCACCCCTCCCATTCTTGGTAAATACTAACCCATAAGCGCTTCCCCCACCCCTATCTTTGATACTTACTGGCCTATCAGCGCCTTCCACCTATCTTAGGTACTTACTGGCCTATCAGCGCCTCCCACCTATCTTTGGTACTTACTGGCCTATAAGCGCCTCTCACCTATCTTTGGTACTTACTGGCCTATAAGCGCCTCCCACCCATCTTTGGTACTTACTGGCCTATAAGCGCCTCCCACCTATCTTTGGTACTTACTGGCCTATAAGCGCCTCCCACCCATCTTTGGTACTTACTGGCCTATGAGCGCCTCCTAACGCCCCAGCAGCGCCGCAGCACTAACACGGTCAGTCCGCAAATCCAGCGATTCTAATGTTGTTTGTATGTGTGCAGTTGAATAGATGTTGTGTGGTGTGATCATGTTGTCTGCATAATTGGCATATGGGTGATATTGTAGTTGTTGGGTCTATTTTGTGTTTGTTTTAGTTGTGCTAGAAGATGTATGGTTTTCCTTGGTAGGGTTTCTTCGGTTTTGTTGATGTCTGGTGTTGGTTGATTGATTATTTTGTTATGTTCTCTATTATCTAGATATTGATCTACTATATCGGTACGAGTTTCTTTGATTAGTTGTTGTAAGGGAATGTTAGGGTTAGCTATCTTGTTATATGTTTGTCGTATGTATGTATTATTTGGTTGGAAGATTGATTTTGTCATTTGTCTGGATGGTTGGGATAGTAAGGTGAGTTCATGAAGTGGATGTGCTTGGTTTTCTGTTTTGTGTCTGAGTTGAGTTGCATGCAGTTTGATGTGATGTTCAATGGGTAGTATTTGGGTTTCTTCATGAAGATGTGTATGTTGTATCCGCTGTACAGCCGGTGGCTATTCTCAGCGCGTTACTTTGGACTGTTTGTAGTTTTTGGATGATGGTGTTAGATGCTATTGGTGACCATATAGTGCTTGCGTATTCTAGAATTGGACTAGTAATTGTTTTGAAAGTTGTTGTCAGTGTTTCTTTTTGCTTTCCCCATGTTGTGCCAGTGAGTGCTTTAATTATGTTTATTGTTCTTGTAGCTTTGATTATTGTTAGATTGACTTGTATTGAAAAAGTGGTAATCTTCTATTTTAGCATATTTAATTATTTTTCACAAAGGCCAAATGTAATAGCGTATTTAATTATAAAGCATACTAAACCGACTAAAAACATAGTTTAATGACTATGACACAAGTGTAACGACTAACCCTAACCCTAAACCCTAACCCCTAACCCTAAACCCTAATCCTAAACCCTTACCCTAACCCTAAACCCTAACCCTAATGCTTTTAAATTCGCGCCATTTAAAAAATAATTACTATAGCACATGCATTTAATTAAATAAGCTAAAATAGGATAGCCGTTTTGACGAAATAATTAAATACGCTAAAATAGAAGATTACCGAAAAAGTTAGTCAAGGATCTAGAGTGAGGCCTAGTGTTTTAGGATTCTGAACTGTTGGTAATTGCATGTTGTTGATTTGAAAATGCAGTTGTTTGCTGTATTCTGCTGGGTTTGGTGTGAAGAGTATGAAGAGTGTGGATGTTGACTTGCTTGGATTTAGTTGTAATAGATTTTTTTGTCCATACATGTAATTTGCGAAGGTATGGTTGTATGTTGTCTTGTGATGTGTCTATGTTATTATGTGAGGTGAGGGTATTTATGTCATCTGCGTATCTTATTAGGTTTATGTTGTCAGGTGGTGAAGGTATGTCTGCCATGTATATGTTAAAAGTATAGGAGATAAAACTTCTTGTGGTACCCCTGTTTTTGTTAGTAGCTGTTTTGATTCTGCATTGTTGAATTTTGTAATTTTGTAAAAGTTTGTCTCCAGTGTTGCCACCTACACGCGGTGGAGATGTTGGGCCAAAAGAGACCACAAATGGCAACAACTTTCCCTGTTTCTCCGATTGGAGAAACCCAATCTCCCATTTTTTTGGGAAAGCTGGTCTCGGGCATCCCCACCTTGGCTGTCAGTGCTGCCAGTGCAGTTAGGGGACGTAGGAACAAATCCAGGCCCCCACACAACAACAAAAACAATACAGAATAAAACACAAAACACAACAAGAAAAACAATACAGAATAAAACACAAAACACAATACACACTGCTACAACAACTTCATGGATATGTGACATCTGTAATAAAATCACAACAAACTGACAAATTTCAATAAGATGCAATTCCAAAAAGCCACACTGGCTACACAAAGACTGCATAAATATAACATTATCGCAATATAAGCAACAACAACACACCTGGGCATGCTTAATACATACTAACACGCACACATCAACATCATCACAGTACAACAATCAAAACTCGCACAAAACTCAAAAAGTCCATTCATCTCAAACTACACCATAGTAAGAACAGACAGAAACAACAACAAAGGCAGAGGCATAATAATACACATTAAAGATAACATATAATTTTTACAGAAAACGATATCCCAGCACACAGAAACCCAATACACACCAAACTCCAACAAATTACACTCAATTTAACACAAAACAAATCCATACAAATAGCCAACCTATATATACCACCAAAGGACCACAAACAAAGCGATGACACAGACATTACAAACTGTATTACTCATCTAACAAACTCAAAGAATACAATACTAACAGCAGACATCAATGCTCATTCATCAACTTGGACTACAAGTTGATGAATCTTACACAAACGATCTCACACAAACGATCACAGAGCTACTATAATAGCAGACATAATCTCAAACTCAAATCATATAATCCTAAATACAAATACACCAACACGCATTCCTTCAGCACACAATCAACAACCCATCTCAGCAGACATAACAACTATCCCAGAAAACCTACACAATGCACACAACATGGAAAACTCTAAACGCATTATCATCAGACCACATTCTAAAATTAATCCAAATCAACACTAAAACAAAGTACAAAATTGTTACTCATCGGAAATCTTATACCAACTACAACAAAGCAAACTGGACACAATACACCCAAGAAATAAAAGACATCATCGCACAATTAAAACAAATAGACAACATACACAAGAGAAACAAAATCATTGCTAACGCCATACTGAGTGCAGACAAACATCATATTCCTAAGGGAAAAAATAAAACAAAACAACCAACTGCTCCCTGAAAACATTAGAAAGAATACCAAACTTAGAGACACCACAAGATACAACAAATTCAAATGATAGCAACATTAAAACACTAAATAATGAAATCATAAAAGATATATCACAACAGAAAACAAAAATCTGGCAAAATAAACTCCAACAAAACTGGGATAACAAAACAAAACCAACAGGTACTATGGAATACAATATATACACTCTCAAACAAATCCATCAAAAAGGAACAGAACAGACACACTCACAAATTGCAAAGTCCTTCAATAGACAATTTGTACACGCAACTCAATACTCAACACAACCTCCAAACAGAAAAATCAACAAACACACCAAAAAACTTCAACCAACCCTAATTCATATCTCGCAACAACAAGTAACAGAAGAAATAAAATCCAGTAAAAACAACAACTCAACAGGACCAGACAACATCAACATTAAACATCCAAAACATCTAGGACCATTAGCAATACAATACCTAACTGAACTCTTAAATCTAGCATTAAATTCAAACTCGATCCCACACATAAGAAAACTAGCAAAAACTAACTCCCATCCTAAAACCGAATAAAAATCCAAATAAAGGTTCATCATACAGACCAATCTCCCTACTCTCTCCAATAGCCAAGACACTAGAAAAAACCATTCTTCCATTAATCACAGAAAACATTCTATCAATAGCACATCAACATGATTTTAAAACCCAACAGTCCACCACTTCAGCATTACACCTACCTCATCAACAATATCATAGCAAAAAGTTTCAATCAAAAATGTCCACCAGACAAAACCATATTAGTATCTCTTGACATGAGCAAAGCATTCGAGACAGTAAACATACAGACTAATACAGAAAATCAACAAAACAAAAATACCAAACACCATCATCAAATTTTAGCTAATTACAGCAAGGCAAGAAAAACTTTTACAAAAAAATTATAAAGTCATTGTTGTCATCATCATTATCATCATTATTATCATCATCATAATCATCATTATTATCATCATCATAATCATCATTATTATCATCATAATCATCTACTCACAAAGATTGATCATAAAGCTGTAAGGCCACCCAGCCCAGGGCCACGTTGACCTTGTGATGACCTTCAGATGCCATGCTAGAGGCCACAAGACGCGAACCAATCAGAGAGAAGATAAGTTTAGACTCACGAGGCAAGCTTGATATGAGGACAGTATCAAATACCAGCCTACAGAAACAAACTGCTTGGTAAAATGGTACATCAGAAAGAAAGATTTCAGAGAATAAGATGATAAACTATACGCTTGGTAGAAGGGTACATCAGAAAGAAGGATTTCAGAGAATAAGATGATAAACTGTAGGCTTGGTAGAAGGTACATCAGAAAGAAAGATGAGAGAATAAGATGATAAACTGTAGGCTTGGAAGAAGGGTACAACAGGAAGAAAGATGAGAGAATAAGATGATAAACTGTAGGCTTGGTAGAAGGGTACATCAGGAAGAAAAATATAAAAATATTACAGGATGATGATAATGATGATGATGAAGCTAACCATTCATCCCAGACAATGATGGATGAACCACCAGTAAAGACTGCCTGTTTACTTTGACTAGACATCTCTCCCAATTGTTTGCCTCCATAGAACAAAGAACACACCACTCGGTACTCAACATGGCTGTCATGTAGAAAAGAAATGGTCACTATTATGAAATACTAAGAAAATACTATGAGATAATTATTTCATAAGAGGCTTAGCCTTTAGTCTAATATCTGGATTATCGTTTGGTATGAATGATGTCTCAGAGTGGCTGTTTAGATTCAGCTTACTACAAGATGCAGCAAGTACAGATCAAGTAATGAGTAAAAGCTTAACTGATAAATACAGCAAAAAAATACAGAAAAGTAAATAATTAATTCTTTAGGAATGACAGGGGGCGCCAAGTAATTAACTTAAGATATATTTAATCTCAATGATTAGCCTCTTACACATTTTTCCAAGTGACAGGAATCCTATGAGCTGTGGCCAAGTGAACCAAGAGACTTTCTTGAAGACCAGATGACTGTCGGGTGTCTGTTACAACAAAATTATGCTTGGTAGAAGAAGTACATCAAGAAGCAAGATCAAAGAATAAGATGATAGGCCTGACAAAGACCAGTACGGCTTGGATGAATGAAGGGTTCATCAGCAAAAAAGATCAGAAAACAAGATAATAGACAAAAGGCTTGATAGAAGGGTACACACACCTAGTGGCGGAGCTTTGGCCGTAGATTCAAATCTGTAGTCGGTATGAAACGTACGACAGTAAAGTTCAATCATAGACTTGACTGCCTTGGTCAGTTCTTCAAGAGTCAAGTGTAAGTCATCTAACATAACTGTGGTATGACTATGTGATGATCTAAACAGACAAACAAACACACATAGATACAGACATAAGGACATGTATACAAAGCGGAATCTGTATTTGAAACAACAAACATTAGTCTATAAAACTTTCAAAGAGTCCTGTTCACGTACATTCAAGCCATTTTAATTTACAGGTATAATGAAATGCATGTAAGCCAAATAAATTTTCAGAATTATTCAAATGCATTCAAGTCACATAAATTTGCCATTTTATTAAAATGCATTCAGAGCACATAAATTTGCATTCAGACAGCAAATTACCAGATTCAGTAGCTGAATATTAAGATTACTATTACAAGTTATCAGCTCATAATTATATAATCTGCATTTTGCATGGAGTTACTCTGCACAGCAGCGGTTCCCAACCTTTCTGATGCTGTGACCCCTCGATAACATTTGCCAAGTTGTGGCGACCCCAACGATAAAATTTTAAGATTGTGGCAACCCCAACACAATAATTTTTTGTATTTCTTGTTCAATATTTTTAATAATGAATTTTCAAATAAATAAAATGTTTAACTTTACATTTAAGTGTGTATTGTGCAATGCACATTGCATGTAAAATGCACAAAAAAGCGTTTTTTATTTAAAAAATTAATTCTCAGAAGGTTGTCAGGCGACCCCAGTTGGGGTCGCGACCCACAGGTTGGGTACCGCTGCTGTACAGATATATGAGATACAATGTCATTATCAGAGTCATTAACAGAGTTATAAGAATATCTGAAACTGCTTCTTGAATAAAATATATGAAAAAATTTAAAAACAACATTTTTAAGATGGACTAAATAGAAGAAAATAATTTTTTCTCTACGATCACCTGAATTTCTTTCTCTGGGATCATTTAAACTTTTCCTTTGGGATCAAAAGATTTAAAATTTGATAGAATTAAAAACGTTGGACAGGTGTAAGTGTATTGCAGACAAAGACCCGTATTTCAAATGACCCGTCCAACGTTTTTAATTCTATCAAATTTTAAATCTTTTGTAAAAGTACGTTCAAGATGTCAACAAGATCACGTGTTCAAAATTTTGATGATCCCAAAGGAAAAGTTTAAATGAACCCAGAGAAAGAAATTCAGGTGATCCTAGAGAAAAAATAATTTTCTTCTTTTTAGACCATCTTAAAAACGTTGTTTTTAATTTTTTTTATATATTTTATTTAGCTCTTTTTAGTCCTAAGCTTTTCCAATCGCTTCAGTTTTTAAAACTAATATTTGATAGATATTTATAAAATTCTTCATAAGGACTTAAGTATAATTTTAAAACTTTTATTATGAACACTATATTCAATACGACAACAAATTTTATTTTCTTGAACTACAATATCACATCCCCACTTATTTTGCAAATATTATTGGAATGCCAGGTCTAACACTGGAGGTGAGGCACACTAGACCCAACACGAACAAATACAAACATATAAACAAACACCAACGAGGACAAAACATAAAGATTTTGTTCACATATTACGCAACTATTTTTTAAAGACGGTTGGCTCACCTCCACCCTCCTCGATCAATGATCGATTCTCCTCCCACCTTAAACAATTAATTTAAACATTAATTAAATCTAATTTAAATTAATTTTTAATTAATTTAAACATTAATTAAATCCTCCCATTTAAACAATTAATCAATCAATTAATCATAATCGATTGATTAATTACACTTAATCAGCGCGTTATTTCGGTGATATGAGCATGTTAACATGCATTGTCATCGAGAGCAAGCCTGCCTATAAAATTTGGAAGCGATTGGATAAGCAGAAGTGGTCCAAAATTGCGTCAAAAGATTTTGTTTTTTTTGCGAACGGACAGACAGATAAGAAAGCGAGCTAAGAAAAACGTTGTAAAAACAGAACGTTTACCAGATGTTAAATTAATGATTAACGACGACGACGACGATGATGATGATGATTTTATAGACCTGTTACTGTCAACTGAATTCCTAGCTGAATCATCCTTAAACTGTTCTTGTATGACTGACTTGACTCTAGATACAGCCTTTGTTATATCAACTGTTTCTAGTTGGTGCAGAATAGTGCACAGAGCTTTCACTGCTTGCACCACACCCGTACAGTTCACATGAGTAGCATTTGAACTGGTCATCTATGAACCACAGTTGCATCTTGTAATCTGTCTGTCTGTCTGTCTATCTGTCTGACTGTCTGTTTCCTATTTGTTTGTTATATCAGCATGAAAATAAAGTTTTTAGTGACAAACACTGGTTCAATTATATAACATCGGTATTATATGAACAATGTCTGAGAGAAAGCAGTTCAGAGTATTACTGAAGGGTGCACAAGGCAACATTGCAACAACTTGCCCGACAGTGTCCTCACATCTTACGACTCTTAGCAAAATGCTCAAACGGTTTAACCAATGCAATAACTTATTAAACATTCTTTTGCAAATAAAAATCAATTAAAGCTCTATACATGCTAGCCCCGCTGTTATTTTCCCAAAGAAAAATTAATTCTTGCTCTGTTGTGTTAAGAGTCAAGTGTTCACTCATTACTTGATTTATATACACACACACAGTTCATAAAGAATCATCACTGGCTAGACACACATCTGTGCTGATGTGACTTTAAGTAATAAACAAACCTGAACAGCTGAGTCTCTTAGTTTTTCAACTTCTTTATAAAACGTCTCCATTAAGATATTCAACTTTTCTCTAAAATAATTATAATAAATTATGTATTTACTAATTAATAGTTTACTTTAATAACAAACTTATTAATAATATTATCATCATATCAAAAAATCGCCGTGACTACCAATTAACTACCACGTCCATCAATCACTGACCATCAACCACCGACCATCAACCACCGATCATCAACCACTGACCATCAACCACTGAGACCATCAACCACCGACCATCAACCACTGACCATCAACCACCAGCCATCAACCACTGACCATCAATCACTGACCATCAACCACCGACCATCAACCACCGACCATCAACCACTGAGCATCAACCACCGACCATCAACCACTGACTATCAACCACCAACCATCAGCCACTGACCATCAATCAATGACCATCAACCACCGACTATCAACCACTGACCATCAATCACTGACCATCAACCACTGACCATCAACAACTGACCATCAACCACTGACCAGTACCAATGCTACCTAGTAAGCTCCACGGAACCACTGTTACAGACCCGCATTTAAACACTCGAATGCAGACGAATGAAATTCTTGCATCTTATACACATTCATACATCCTCTAGGTTTGCCTTTTTGAGGTACCTTTCTACCAAGCCTACATTTAGCCCAGATCATACACCTCATGTACCCTTCTACCAAGCCTACATTTAGCCCAGATCATAACTTAATGTACCCTTCTACCAAGCCTACATTTAGCCCAGATCATAAACTTAATGTACCCTTCTACCAAGCCTACATTTAGTCCAGATCATACACCTCATGTACCCTTCTACCAAGCCTACATTTAGCCCAGATCATAAACTTAATGTACCCTTCTACCAAGCCTACATTTAGCCCAGATCATACACTTAATGTATCCTTCTAAAAGCTAATATATAACTAGCGACTAACTTGGTAACTCTAGTTGCTGGATCACCTACGGTTTTTGTTTTAGGAACAAAAACTGGATGTCTGCTATCTTCTTCCTACAATTACATAAGTTAACAAACAACGATCAATATATGAATTGTACGAGGGGCGTTCAGTAAGCAAGTCCCAAATCAATATAGCAAAATAACTAATTAACATATCAGTGTTCAATTAACATTTTTTTATTCACTAGATATAGTACTAAAAGTGTATTAACAGATATTTCATTCAAATGCTACAGTCACTTGTTACTTTTCAACATAATCTCCATGAACGTTAAATGCATTTGTCCCAGAGCTTAATTAGATTCTGAAATCCTCATCCGTAGAAATTCTTAGATTGGTTACAATGCGCTACTTCTTTTTGAAGTTCTTCATTGTCATCAAAATGTGTTCCACTGAGATGTTTCTTCAATGGACCGAAGAGGTGAAAGTCACTTCGATTGCTTTTGAGCAGGTTGTCAACTTGCTTTACCGCATCATCTGTAGCAATTTCAACTGGACGACCAGCATTCTCGTCGTCCTCAAGGTGTGAACGACCTTTATTGAATTTTTCTACCAAATTCCATTCCGCCTTACTTGACAAACATTTTTCTCTATACACAGGCAACATTTCCTTATGAATATCCTTCGATAGACGCCCTTTTGCCCACAAAAATCGAACTACAGCATGCTGCTCAAATATCGTACATTTGCTCAATGCACCCGCCATGTTGTAAATATTTATTATATTTGCGCATTTGCGCATTTATTATATTTATATTGCGCATGCATCAGCCTATAACAAGCCATCTGAAACACTTACAGTGTGTCATGAACTAATGTATCACAGTTAATACAAAAACTCTGCTGCAGTGCTTTTGCTATATAGATTTGGGACTTACTTAATGAACGCCCCTCGTATTACAAGCTGGCATAATACTTTGGGATAGGGTTATGATGGTGTAAAAATAATAAAAGGTTAGTTGATAAATGGCTTTTTGACAATGCTTCTTGTGCACTACTGTTTGGGAAAATACATAGCGTACAGAGAGGTTGGGTGATCTCTGTCAAGACCAGAAATGATCTGTGTTACCACTAGGAAAAATCTTTGTTAAGATAGCTGACTGTAAGCTAAAGGAAGGATGTATTAATCTCAATTAATATGTCTTAATCTATATCAATTACTCAGTTAAAGATTTACTTTACGTAATGCCAATTATAAGAGAAGATTAAGAAACAACTCTAGATAAACTCCAATACTACTTGCCAATATATAATGTAACCACTTCAGTTAAGAGAAAAAATATAATTATAATAGTTGTTATTACGGTTGTAATAATATTAGTCGCTTGCAGTACCCGAGTGTTGACTGATGCAAACCTTGCATGACATTGCAATACAGCAGCTAGGCCGCTAGGATACAGCTAAGCCAACCATTGTTGTTGTAATATAACTTATATAAAGCTTTCATGCATCTTCCTTTAGCAAAAATTATTTATATAAAACTTATAAAACATAAAAATATATATATACTTATATAAAATGTATAAAACATTAACTAATTTTTATTCACAAATGAATTGATACAAAGTGCTGCACTCACTGTTCGCCTAAAAGGTTTACTGATTGAGTCAGTATCACTGAGAGTAAACTTAATGTCACAATCTAACTTTAGACATTGTTGAACATAAGCGTAATCAGCCATTATAGAGTCACTAGCAATATAAAAGCGTAATCATCATTATCATCATTATTATCATCATCAGTCATCTTTATCATTATCATGGTCATTAGCAGCAGCAGAATCATTATAATCAATATTATTATCATAATCACTCTTACAGTAATTATCATAATCATACTCAGCAGTATTAAACTAATCATAAATCTAAATTATTTATTTTTGTAAACTGCTTCTGAATAAAATGTAAAAAATGAAACTGATTATTTAGTTGTTCACATCAGCACAAATACGTTTATTTATTGACGCGTTATGAACAGTGTAGAATTAAGTGTATAATCAAGTTAAGTTAACAGCGCAGTAAATAATTTTTATTTGAAAATGAAAGAGCAAGCGCTTAGAAAAGCGCAACTGATAATCTTAATACTGAATCAGTATATTAACATACTTAAGTACATATTCTGTGAGGCCATGAACTTTAAGCAAGTAGTCATCAGTAGAAGTACTTCCCAGGTCATCAGCCAGTGTCAGCAGCACTTGACTTATCACATGTTCAACCAAAGTATTTACTGAAATCAGTTGATCAATAACAACAGTGTGTCAATAGTGTTGTCCTTGTCTATCTAGCAAAGACTAGCTAGCATTCACTAGTGTGACGGCTAAATGCTAGCTCTTATTTGCAAACTCCAACTTTAACTTCTTTTTATTCACAAATAAATTTTTAAAAAAAAATCATACGCACAACACACCGTATGAAAAATAAACTTTTAGAAGAAGACTACATGAGGAAGTAAGACAAGACTACACGACAATAAACTGTACACACATTACATTTTACAGTACAAACAAGATCAAGTAACAAGAAAAAAATGATGATAGAAAGATACAATCTTACCATCACAAGTAAATATGATGGGTTCTGTACTGAATCGAGTTGATACACACACTTTAACTTGTAGATCATAATAAGCTGTGTGTTTGATGCGTGGACTTATAACTAGACCTCTGTTTGTGCATTGATCTGATGGATTGTGGAGCAACTTTATCCTAGAAATTATTAAAATAGGAATCCACTTTGTGAGTGATAGCTGGATGACATTGAAATAAGTGTAAATTATGACTGAGAAAGAAGTTTCATGAACAGTAGACTCCGAGTTCAGTACAATTGGTTTAGAAATACCTCTATATAAATCAAGTGAACGCTTCACGCTTAACACAGCACAACAGTAAATAATTTTTCTTTGGGGAAAGCGCCAAGTATAATACTTTTTATTTATTCTCATAGTGTAAATGTTTGTAAACCAACCGGGCAACCATATCTAAGAATTTTCTTGTTTCTTCATCACACTCAGATGTCTCCTTTGTGTCCAACAGAGCTTCATAGCTCGATGACTCCTAGTGGAAATATTTTATAACTAAATGGTATTACATAAACTTTAAAAATAAATGTTTAAATTATTCCTTTATTATAAATTTTATTAATATTCATTTACTAACAAATAGTAATAAAAATGTGACAAGAACAAAAGAAAAAATTAATTAAATAAAATGTATACAATTTGATGAGTGTTACACAACTTTGTCAATATTACTAAATGTCACATTAGCGCAATATGTATATTTAGTGACTTGTTATGATCTAGCTGTGCAGAAAGCAAGTGATGAGTGAAGCTTGACTTGAAGGCACAAATGCTTAAATGCTTCCATTACTTCAGAGTATGTACTGGATTAACCATTAGTTTAAGCTGTATAAGTAATTTACCATTACTTATACTTACATCGCTTAAACTAATTGTTAATCCAGTTAGAGTAATTGACACCTAGCATCGTATACATCCTACAATCAAATCCTAATATATGTCAAAATTTTACTACCTTGCTGCACCCTTAGCAAGGTAGCTATTAAGCTACCTTGCTAATCACTTATAATCACTTATATTATCACTTATATCACAGACTTCATTCACCAAAGATAAACTTTATCATTTGTAAGGTAATTATAATTAAATTAAAATCTGTATTCATAATTATGTATTCAAGTTTTAGTTATTTTTCAAATTCAAGTTAAATTCACAATTTCGATTCACAATGATAAACCACACATCAAAATGACATTAAATTGTAATTCTTACTTAATTCTAAATTTAAAATATAATATTTGTATCAACCTTTCCAGCATTCCTAATCAGCTGCGTCAATCTCTGCTGCAAGGCATTAGGTAAATCCCCTCCCACAATCCTTGCATTCCGCTTCCCCATCTCCTCCTCTATCCTCTCTTCCCTTTCCAGTTGCTCCAGAACATGCTTCTGTCTCTTTCTCTCCAGCGCAACAGTTAAATCTTGGAATGAAAAAGGGTCCTGGAGCTCTTCATCAAATTCATAAAACATTACTTGCTGCTGTGTAGTAGTAGTAGCAGACATAGCTGGGGAAACAGGTCGAGTGTCATTCACTCTAAATCCTATCTCAACTCTTGGGTCGTTCATTGACCGAATGAGATAATTAGGAAACAATTCAGCAGTGTCTCTCTTCAGTTTTGGTTCAACACGATAAAGAGGATCAAAGTCCTCAAGGCTCATATACTGTGGATCCCATTGGTATCCTGAGAACTCCATGAGATCAGCGAAGGGTAAATGAGATGTCGGAGATGATGATGTTTTGGTAAATGTATCTAAAGTATTATTATGCGCAGGGACAGCAGTAATGGATGATCCAAACCAGTCACTGGATTGGAAAAGATTAGATGATGGAAGAGGCAGAACAGAGGAAGAATTAGCGGTTGGAATTATATTAGAGTCAGCAAGTCGAGGAGACATACCCCGTGTGCCGTGTGTATAAACTGGCGACTCAACCGGCTTTGATATTAGCACTGGTGTTGCAAGAACTCTTTCTGGAATTGGTTTAACTGAAATTTTTCCCCCAGCCAGCTGAACCGGAAGTTTCTCTGGAACAGCTTTAACTGGAAGTTTAACTGAGACATGTGGAGTAAAATTCTTATCCAGAACAGGTTTTGTTACAACTGAATCGTTGACTAATTCTGAATGAAGAAATCTTTGTGGACGACAAGGATCAAATAAACTAATGTCTAAATCCATCCATGAGATCCTGGGAGGAGATAATCGGATAAGTGGAGTATCTATATCTACAGGATTATCATTCGTGGGTGGTAATGTGAATGCACTCTTAGTATCTGTATCGTTGGAGTAAGGAGGTGGTACAGACTGACATCTAGGTGTCAAAGATGTGACACTGGGAGTTGCAGATTTATTCTGAAGTTGCTTCACAGGCCTGGGAGGCAAGGGAATGACACCTTTACTGGAAGGGACTGGTTCGTCTAGATCGGGAGTCATAGGACGCGGTCTACTAGTAGGTACAAAAGGCTTTATCTGAGGATCAGACCAAATACGTTCTATTGCTTTGTTATAATTTATAAACCCCCGAGCAGTCCCATCACCCTGTACTCCTCCAGGTTTTCCTATATGTCTTGGCCGAGGTAAAGTTCCATTTTCCTCTTCACCTAAATCATAAATAGCAATCGGTCGTGGTCGAACTGCAGTTAAGGGATCAAATGGATTTTTCCACGAGTTTGGAACATTAATGGATGAAGAATTAGATTTTAAAGATAAAGTGAAATGATTGAATTGATCGCTGGCTGCTCGATTGATAGAATGTTCCGTATTGAAAATCTTATCTATGCTTGCATGATCAAGTACATCAGGTCGAGTGTTTTGTATGGGCTCAGAGGATGGTATAGAAATTCTATTCAAAAGTTCCGAGTTGTTCAGTTTCTGGTTCATTCTTCGCATCTCATCTTCTTCAAAGGTGACAAGGCTATACTTCTTAACTTTCTCCAACTCTTCATCATCAGTGGCAGCACTGAGAGCCGGATAGATCCCGGTACATGGCTTAGACTCTTGAAAAGCCATCTTAAAATCATGAGCCGGTTAATGAAATATGAAATATGGCAGTTAAAAGAAATACGGATTTTTAATTATTTTAAGTGTTCTTCTACATGATAGCCTCAAAGATGGTAAAATATATAGTGTGTATTTAATACTACAAGTAATTTTAATACTACAATTTACTTTTTAATTAAAACTCTAAATATTTTAAATCCAATGCCATTATCCTCTGCTTATCTGACTGTCTTGCCAAAAGTTTTCCACCTGATAAGCTCACAATTTAAAATTAAATATTAATAATAAATTACAAACAAAAATATCTAACAAACAAATACTAAACTACAGCTGACTGTAAAACTTCAGAATTTCAAAACCAAAAAAAATTAACAATTGAAAAAAATTCTTCTTTGCATAATGAGTTCCCTACAATTTTTGTTTCTAAATTTCAATTTTGTAAACTTGCCTGCATGAGAACTGAAATGCAACATTTTTTGCAGGGACCTCAACAATAAGGGATCCAATAAAGTAATTTTTTCATGCCACGCTCACTAGAGTATCGATGTCACGCCCATGTAGACCACGCCCAACGCACTATCACTAACTACGCCACGCCCCCTTTAGCAAGTAACGACTTAAGCCACTCCCCCTTATTTCCTATTTTAATTAGACTATATACACGCCAATCAAACAATAAACCACGCCCACTTGCACCACTTGGATACGTAGCCTAGAAGCCACGCCCCGTCACTAGCACCGCCTACTTTAAATAAATGAGTTTTGTTTTGTTACTCAAGTCTATATTTACATTGCCATACTGATGAAGTAATTATTGTAAAAAATAAGCACACATTACAGAGGCACTACAGCCAATAAGAAGATTTTTTAAGAACGATAATAGCATTATTTAGGAATTAAAATGACTTTATATTAAGAGTATGAGCTGCAATTGTTTTAACTGCTGGAAAAATTATATGAGTAGTCCTATCATGGATTTTCCTCTGTCATAGATTATAACGAAAGATTTTTATTATTAAGAAACTTTAAAACTGTAAAAAAGTACTACATTTAAAAATCTGTCTATACGACGTTAATGGTCTTGTTATTGAACAAAAATATCATTAACGCACTAAACGCACGCGTTTATAATCGCACTGAAAACTGGCGAGGCTATACCTAATTATCTGCAATATTAGATCTTTATAATAACTACTGGTGACAATGATACAACTGCTGTCTTTATTATCCAGAAAATCAGTCAGTGATTAAATTATTATAGGACATCATTGTTCTTAACCTAATTTGTTGTCTACGATTCAGACTATAGCCTATAGTTTATTTAATACCGCTTTCATTTACTTGCTTACAATATTATGAGTTTGTGACTGAATTGCTAACTTTCTGATACGGTTTCTTTCTGTTTACGTGCAACTATACAACTCTATATTATAGTTCAATAATAATTGTGGAGGTGTATAATAAAAGTAGGCCTAGATCTTGTGTCATATAGTCTATAAATTATAATACGTACATTATAGGTCTACTTCCTTGTTAATGCGGACCGGGATCAGATTCCGTAACAGTGCTAAAATTATTATTATTATTACAAATATTATTATCTTAACATCATAACATTATGTTAATAATAATATTAGACTTATTATAGGATATCATAATTGTTCTTAACTTTTAATAGGTCTAGGCCTACATAGCTTTTGTGTGCTGTGACGTTCAATGGCGAAGGCACGGGGTTGTTCAAACAACTCCACTTCTGAAAAAAGGACCCACACAATTCGTGCAAATCCGGAAACTTTT
>JAQIXG010002277.1:0-18188 GCA_034700105.1 Oconnorella tubifera | reverse complement strand
ATTATAATTTATTAAAATAAAAAAAACGATAACAAGAAACTTACATTTCTAATTAATGGAGTTTGAATGAAAAGGTAATAGAGAAAGACAACGTGGAAGCCAATGTAGATCTTTAGCCATATTGAAAGACCCGGGTCATAATAATTTGTAGGATCAATCGGAGGCTAAAAATTATTTAACACTTTTTAGGTTTCAATATATTTATATTATTTATTTTATTTCTTTATTTTTAACTAAATTTACTTTTACCAATGAATTTAATGACATTTTTTAATAAATAAAATTATTAGTATTATTACTTGACATTTTCTTACATCGGGTATATCGTTAACATCCCCCAGACGAGGTTGGCCTGGGGCCCAGCCCGGACCTTTAATCAGCACGAATATCTTATTTTTAATCGTTGTTTCTTCGTTCCATCTCTTATATAAATGTCTGAAGTGGTGAGTCTAAAATGATCAAATGAACATTAAATGAAAAACGAGACTTATAGATTGTCCAGATGGTGCAATTTTTAAAAACAATGTATTTTAATGTATGTTTAATTGACAGAAATAAATATGTATGTTTTAATAGTTTAAGAAAAATGGAGAAACGATTCAATGATATAAATTTAAAAATATTTGTACGTTTAACTCATCGCACTAAACTTGGCTTTAAAGTAGCTTCGCTCAAATTAATAATCTGGATTAGGCCATTATTGCTTCATTATCGAATCAAATTGCAAGAATAGAAATGATAGTGACAATGACAGCGATAATGATGATGTTCGTTTTCTGGTTTAATCATTTTTTACAGTAACTATGGAATAGCAGAGTAAGGTAAGTCAGCAAATAAGATGATATTTTGTAAAGAATTTGCGAAAATCAAGTGTTTTCAAATTCAATGCTGTTCGCAGATCAATTTACTCTTAATACCTATTAAATAAAATTCATTCCGATTAAAATGACAAGGTGTGTGCAACTAAAACTTGAACAAGTTTAGGCTGTGGATGTTGAAGATTTTAAGATATAAGATTAAAAGAAAAATGAACCTGTAGATATACAATATCAAAAGTTTTGACTGGTGCAACAAGACCGTAGTATATTTCCTCATTCGGTTTCTCTCTTTGGAATGTTCCTAAATTAAGAAATGTGTTAAATAGTTTTATTTATTTTATTCCAACAATATTTATTTCACCACCTATCTCAGAAAAGCTAAAATTGTGCAACTGCATGCGCTAGAAATTAAATTGTTATTTTTATACGTTTTTAAACTATTTGATCGAGGAACTGCTAAAGGTGTAGGGGGTAAGGGGGTTGGATTCAGAAAATTCAATTATTTAACTATTCAATAGATTTTTTTAAAATTCGATTTGATCCATCCCTTTGCATTATTCACGTAGTATAAAAAATCAGCTGTCAAAATAGAAATAAAATGCCGCTTTACCAAATTAATGGAGTTTATAAACATTTTCATATTTCGTCTCCTGGTATTTTACTCATTTATAATGCTACCAGAGTTAATTAAAGAACTAACCTGTTAGTATGTCCCAAATCATAAGAGTAGATCCAAAGTTCTTATCAATGCAGTAACGATTTCTTCCATGGTGAACTCTGTGTATGCTCGGTGTGTTGACCAAATAGTCCGCCCATCCAGGTGCCTCAAATGACTGAAAAAAAAACAGTACAACCAAATCTAGATCTCATCTAACTCCAAATTTTCAGTACTTTCCGTCAAAAGACGATTCGTCAATGTACTATTCGTCAAGGATATTTATTAGGTTTAGGGTTAGATTTAGGGCTAGATTTAGGGCTAGGTTAGGGTTAAGGCTAGGTTAGGATTAAGTTAGGATTAGGGATTATAAAAATCGTCCTATAAGAATAGTCCTAGACATACTGTCCGTTGGCGAATCGTCCTTTGAAAAATAGTCCTAGAACCAAATTTTGTTATAATTAATTAAGATTAATTAAAATATTGTAAAGGGGTGGAAAAAGTAGCATTGAAATATGACATTTCTTTGAGTCTTTGTAAAGTTTTTCTGCCAAACAGGTAATTGATAAATAAAATAGTTATAATTACTGAAGATTTTAATTGCATATCATTTTTTAAATCTGGTATTAATTAAATAATATACAACTTTGCAAATGTGCTTACATTTGAATGATTCCAGAACTGAAAGATATAATTGAACTGATAATGAGCGTAGAATATAGACGGAGGAAATGCTAAACATAGCGGCATCATGAAAAGCTAAAGAAAGACATTTCTCAATTCTCAGTAATCAATATTAATGTCATATATTTCAACTGTACACAAGTGCAGGGCAATTTACAGAAATTATACTGGCATATTAGAATGAAGACTATATTGAATATTAAATTAGTTTACATATACAGTATTATTCTCTCTGTAAATCGATTGTAAATTTTAATGAAACCTTTACTTTCGCAGTAAACAAATCATTATCTTAAAAATTAAAAGTTGTATACCAATCTAATTTTATATAATGGTAATAATCTCATCCAAAAAAAGGAAAAAATAAATTATTTATAGCCAGAAATGACACACAATTTACTGTGAAAACGAAAGGTTTGCAAATTATAAAAATGTCAATATATTAAGTCAACTGAAAAGTAAATGTTATAAATCAGATAAGTTACAAGCAGTGGCGTAACTACCGTGATAGCACCTACAGCAATGCTGCGGGGCCCGGCCCAACCCAAAATAAAAAAATTGTGAGCTATTATCAGGCTAGTTACAATTAGAGTTGTACTTGTATTTCTAGAATGAAAATCTCAAAATTTGAAATTTTGAAATTTGAAACTAAAACACATGTTCATTTTTAAGCTATCAATTGGCAGAAATTTAATGGGCCCGCATAAAAAAACTTGCTGTGGGGCCTATGGTCAGATTTTTACGCTACTGGTAACAAGCTATTGTTTAATTTGACTAACCATAGCCACATAGCGATTGAGTGTTGGTATACGACCGGTGACTGATAAATTGAAATCTTGAGAAGTGTGATGCACTTGATGAAATGCCCAAATCCAATTAATTTCTGTAAAGGACAGAAATATTATATGTCTATAGATTATAATATATATTAATCTTAATAAATGATACATGTATAGACTATAAATATATATTATGTTAATAAATATTACATCTATAGATTTTAAATACATATATTAATCTTAATAAATTATATATCTATATGTTATAAATATATATTAATCTTAATAAATAATATATCTATAGATTATAAATATTTATTTATATTAACGAATCATGTTATATATTACAGATTTATTAAAAATCTATAATTATAGATTATATATTAAATCCTACAATTATATTTAATTTTGATTTCATATATAATATAAAATTATATAATTTTATATTTTAGAGTAATTAGACTATGTATGTATGTGTGTTTATTTTAGTATATTTGCTTGTGTTATTTAAATATTTGTATTCTAACAATTAGTTAATGTACTTTGAAATGAATTAATGACTTCTTATCAATTATACCGTGTGCAGATTTGTGCCAAAGATATCCACCAATATCTGTGAGAAGAAATGCACCCAGCCAAGTCCAGACTGAGTTCCAAGGCAAAGGATAAATACAGAATCTGTTATACAGCCATGTATAGAGGTGAAGCTCCATACTACCAAATATACCACTGTAAATACGCAAACGCAGATCGTAAACAAAAAACCAGGATACAAACTTTTAATTCGCTAAATAAACTGTAGCAGACAAATACAACAAATAAAGTAAATAAGTAAATAAATAAAAGATACACAAAATCAATTTTATTTAAATATGCAAGTATTATTATATATTATTATATTTGTAAATTACTTTGAAACTTTAGTCATACTTTTGCTTTCGCAGTAAAACAGTAAAAATGAGATTATAGAGGTCAATTAGATACCCAGAAATTGACTGATTTTATTTTCTTATATTTTGACATCTTATTTTATTTGTGTTTGATATTAATGAAATGACTACCATCGATACTTCATGAAAAAGATATTTATGTCATATTCTAAGTAAAGTTAGTTATTTTTAATTTGGACTAATTTTTTATTTTGATTTCTGAAGTAAGCTACTTGAATTATAATTATTGTCAATATTCTATGAACGTTTTACTTACTTTTTTGCACAGTTTCGGATAACTGAAATGGCAGTTTATCAATTTTATTCTTTCTTCAAAAATATATTTACTGAAATTTGATTTTAAAAATTTTACAACACGAGCCTACTACTGAAATAAATCTCTTGTGTTATTATGAACTTTGAGTATAAATACACTGTATATATACACTGTATATTCAAAATGAGAAAATGCAGTTATAAAAACCTAGGAATGAAGACAGATATAATGCAGAGTAATGAACAAGCAGTTTCTCCAAACGATGGCACATGCCTTCCTCGCAAATATATGCCTATGATCTCAGGAACCATTATGATAGGCATGATCCCTATGATCTAACAACCAAAAACATTACTATTTAATAAACAGATGATTAATCCATCCAAAGCAATGTATGATTTATTAAAAAGATTATTAACCAATTATAACATTTAATAAATGATCTATAAATCGACAATCAATACATATTTCTTATACAATTCTACATGATTAACAGATTATCTACCAATAGAAATAATTGCATAGAATATAACAAAAAACATTTACCACTAAGATGAATCTTAAGATTTAGTAAATATATATTAGCAGACATGGTCTGATATAATTAAGATAAGGTAAGCCAAAAGAATGTAATAATATGTAGTAAATGCATATTGCTATATACCAATCTAAAATGTAATTACGATATTGACTTTGAAAGCCAGTGTTTTAATGAGTACACTAATTTTATTTAAAAAGTTCGATAGAAATATAAAAGTAAAAACAAAGCCTCTCAATCAATCAATAAAGTTTAACGTCTGTTTAACCGCCGAGGAACGATGTCGCAGACGTCCCTCAGTATCAGTCAAGACCACACATGCTCCAACCAAGTAGTGAGGACAAAATATCAACTGAGAGGAAACCATTTATAATAAAGCATATGATATATATTTATTAAATTATATGCATTTATTAAATTTTTCACCATATTAAAATAGTTGGGCACTTCCTCGGCAGTTTCATATGTCGTTTCTCCTGGAGTCACCAAATACAGACAAAGTCTGGCTCTCCATATCGTCTCCTTCACAAAATCTGTCACTAAACTCGAAGCCGTAGTTTCATTGTCAAAGATTTGAAATTCCATCATGTGTACAGATTAAGATCTTACACAAACTAGATTTTTAAAAATCCTTATTGCATTCTAATTCAAGATATCTCTAGTTAAAATGTTATACAGTAGATCTGAGCAGAGACAGTTTTAGAGCTCAAAATTCAGTGAATTTAACTGGAATATTATGAAATAAAGTACATTTTGTTGTCAGAAAAGAAGTAAATTATATAGCATTTCGTTATCAAACACGCGTGTGATCGACCTTCATGGTGTTCAGATCAATATCATTAATTAAATTACTGGCGATTTAATAAGTAAAAGCAACTCAGTAAATAGAATCATTAACTATTAATTCAAATCTATACGTTAAGACAGTATCGGTAAACTCGTCCTATTAATAATTAGCGTTGATGTTTTTTTCTGATTTCAACTGATAAAGCTTTTATCAGATTGAAAAATTATTACTATTGTTCTAGATTATAAAAATAATGCGTAATTGTCTCACATCGTATAATTGTGTCAACTTCATATTCGGGATTTGTCTGTAGATTTTAGTGATAAAGCGGCTAACGACCTCCGGGCATTAACTTTTTATAACTAACAGACAGATATCACTAAGATTTCACTAAAATTTCTTGTAATATACAGAATCAGTAAAAAGTAAAACGTGTTTTACTTAGGACAAGTTAAATACGAGTGAAATTTTCACGCGTGTAAAAGCGCATACAAAAAAATGTTAGTGGAGTTTTTGACGCTCCAATAACATTTTTCACGCGTGCAAAAAATTATTGAAAAGATATCTTTTGTTGTCTATTGCTTTCATTAAAGATAATGCATTGACCCTGGATTCTGTGCCTGTCAATCTATTGGTCTAAATCTCGATAAGGGCGGAGTTATTTTATTTGTTAAATACATCAAAACATATTATCGATGTGTAGCAATAGAGTATTAACATCATATTTAAGTCATTACATAGATGGCAGCATTTGATTACGAATTTAAAATATCTTCATAATAAAATAATACATGATAAGTACAGTGCAATATTGGCCATATATTACTCAAGTAAAACTATATAATATTACTATCATTATTTAGACAAATATTTGAAAAGATAAAATGATACTATGGCAAAAAATTAGTTAAATACTGATTGTCAATTTACATAAATTTTATTTACGTTTGAACATAATATTGTAGCTGAGAAATTACAGCGATGTTGATGTTTTCAATGTTCACTAACTTATAACACTTTTCATTCGTTGACATAGAATATTCGTTTTACAGTGAAAGCAAAATAAACAGTTTAAAGATAAAAAAATATTAGAGACTATTTGGTATAAATGTGCTCGATTTATTACTATTAGGTCCATAACTTGTCAGAATTATTTGCAAGTAGGCTTTTTACATGAATATATACTTTTGCTAATTGGATTATTTAACAATAGGTTGCTCCAAAAACAAATCACAAAAAGCTCAAACGTTGCATATGTTCAAAACAAATTTAAATTTCATTTAAGTTAAATATTTAATTTAGCCTTTGATAAACGGTGCAACAAATAACGATATAAAATAAATACAAGAAATGAGTTTGACTTTATTTGGCAAACTTATTATCTGAAATCTATAAGTTTGTATACGCATCATCTCAATCAAATAATAAGTATCAATCTTTCATTCACGGCTTGGGCAGAGCATTTATCTTTCTACTATAATAGGCCCTACTGTACACATAGAGCAAACATAAATAAATTATCTTTAAACAAAATACTGTTAGTGTCTTAACATACGAAAATTAAAACAGTGCAATTATAACATATTTAGTAATGGATAAGTCTATAAATACCAGTTAATCACCCAAAAAATCAAATTTTAGCATATTTGTAAAATTATTAAGTCATTAAAGAAAGATCAAACGTATATTATACATTATATAGGTTTCAGTATATTATTATTAGGCGTAACCTTCAATATATTAATTTTCTACCAAAATGTTTTATTTCTACACACTTCTGCCTCTCTATAAATTACTATTAAAAAAAATCAAAATTCTGAACGAAAAATCTTATTTTTTTGCAAAAATCTGTGATCTTCAAATTTTCCAAAAACCATCTTAGTTTTTTTTCAGTTATCACCCACAACGCTGTGAACTAAAACAAACTGTAAATAGCTTAAGATCAAATATCACAATCAAATCCAGTAATTAAATAATAATAATTTAAAATGCATGTTCATTATACAATGTTTGAATGCAATAGGCTCCCGTCGTCGTTCTTATAAACGGATAATTATAATTTAGATCCGTTTTTATGTACTTATTGAAAAAAATCATCCCCTTAAAACATTAACTAGCTGTAGCAACATTTTTATAAGCATTTATATAAATTCATCCATATATTAATAATATATTATTATTTATAATGTAATATCTAAGAATATGAAAATAAAATGAATTCAATTAATTAAATACTGAATATAAATATATATGTCATTTTTTGTATCATTGACTTTTTGTAACAGTTAGTATTAGTTATAACACAAGTTTCTTATGTAATCCTACTTCTTATATACTTCTTATAAACTTCTTCTGGTGCTTCTTACTGAATCTTCAACTTTTCCCCTTTTGGGGTAAATATCTGTGAATTTAGAGCCCAGAAAATTGTCATAGAAGCAAAAGTAACCCTTACAGCGAGGGCGGCATAGAAATTTGAAAAGAGGAGGTTCCCCAAGGCTGCTTCAATTACAAAATACAGGGCGCATCGGGTTCCCTCTATATAAGGTGTAAAACGTCTGAAAATAAAGAAAAAATAAATGATCTTTTAAATATCTGGCTTGCTTATTTTAGATCTAAATTAAAGAAATGATTTCTAATCAGCAAAACTTTATTTTTATTTTATGTAAAAAACTGATAATCTTTAATAATCGTATACTTAAAATATTAGTAAAATTAACAACTGGAATTTTTAATCATGCTGTCAATTTTCTATAGCATTCTCTGTAGCATGCCTTTATGAAAAAGAATTGTTTGCAACAAATATTAAATGAAAGCATACTGTATAAGCAATGTTCTAATAATTTTTCTTCACTACCTTTAACAAGCCGAATACAAATTTTTTTGTAATTCAATTACAGGTTATTTTACAAATTACAGCATAATCTACATGGCCATTTAGTTATTAGTAAATATTTGCGTTTATTGAAAGCCTGTATTTACCATGGTATTTATTTTAACTATTTAATAACAATCATTTTAACCCCAAACTGTATACACCCTGTCTCAACCCCTAAATGACCCAGAAGATCTCCCCCTCCGCTAATATATATTGCTCACTTTTTCTCCAGAAGGTAACCGACACAAAAGATACCATAAAACTGATAAACTGCGAACACTATAATCAAGCTGAATGGCAATACCTGTTGAAACAAATAACAAAAATAAGACAAAGTTTTCGTTAAGATGAAACAAGAAAAATAAAATTTATTTGCAAATTATATTCACATTATGTGATGCTGTTAAATATTGAAAAGTAAACGAGACTTTATTCAATATAAAATCTAAATTTTGTTTTTCAATTAAAGAAATTAAATTGGCATAAAAAATAAGTTGGCTTAATGTAAAAAAATATTTATGAGCTAACATATTGCAGCAAAAAATAAGCACTAAAATAATTTAGTGCAAAGTTTTCTAATGCAGTATTAAATTCATTTTGCAATGATAACGGTAATTACGTAAGTATTGATAAAGTCACTGGTGTTTGTTTTGTACATTTAAGAAAATGTACAAAATAAAAATAATATAGAAAGAAACTCACCGTTTTCAATGATGGAATAATGTAGAAAAGGTAATAGAGAAACACAACTTGGAAACTAATATAGATCTTTAACCATCTTGAGAGACCTGTATCGTAATAATTCCTTCCGTCTAACGGGATCTAAAAATAATGACAAATCATTTCAAATTGGTAAAATTTCAAAGTAACATATTTTCACTTTATCTGTCTTTCAGTTCACTGGAGTCATGTGATTTATCAGAACAGGACAAATAGATAGATATATTTGCTTCGCAAAGCATTGCATTATATAAATAAATACATTAAGCAGAACAAATGTGCAAAAACTTGAAAGGCAGATTGAACAAAGACAGATGGTCACAGAGAGGATAACCTTAAAACAGTACAGAATGTAATGGAAAAATACGAGTATAATTAAGCGTCTCAAATTCAATGAATGAACTGTTTCATTCAAGCAACCGAAAATCAGATGTTAATATTAATCGACTTCAGAGAACCTATGTTAATTCTTTAAATAAGTAATTCCATATCGATGGATAAATTGCTACATGTTCGACCAAAAAAAAGAACTTTTCAATTATTAAAATACGATCACATAGTTTTGCTCAGGTATCTCATCATACACTGTGCTGTGTGTGTGTATACACACACGGCACAATACATTATAAATACACGGCAGTTGCATTAATCATCGTGTAGATCAGACACACTTTTCAATTTCGGTACAGTTTTGTTTAACACAGTTTTGTTTTGCACAACGTCAATTGGTATAATTCTAATTTGAATAAGATTAATTTCAGTTATTAATTTAGCGAAAACTTTCTTACTTCGGGTATCTCGTCAATGTTCCCGAGACGAGGTTTGCCAGGGGCCCAGCCCGGACCCTTAATCAGCACAAAAATCTTATTTTTAAGCGTTGTTTCCTCATTCCATCTTTTGTATAAATGTTTGAAGTGATGAATCTGAAATTTAAATAAAACACATTCAATGAAACTTCAAGCAAAGTTTGATCATCGAAATATTGCATACTTTCTCTGAATTCTTGGACAATTTTGAGCGGGAAAATTTTATTGGGGTTAACCTAAAGCCAAGAATTGACTAAAGAGGGAGTTTCTCCTCAGAAAATTTCAGGTGATAACCTTTTTTCAATTATCAATCAGTTTCTGGTCTTCAATTACATGTGTCCAACGCCAATTTTTACACAAAATAGTCAAAACAGAGGAGGGGGGGTTGCCATTAAACTCTCATCTTTAACATTACAAAAAAAAATCTTTTTATTTTCAATGGGAGAAATGTTTTAACCCCAACAGCCTTTCCTACTCCACTACGAGTAAATAATTCCTAGCACATATAAATTTGAAAATGACTGATAATAAAGAAAATAAAGTAGTTTCTGTTTTGGGTAATAATATTGACAATGAAAATTATAATGAATAGATTTAAATGAAATAGAAACCTGTAGATACATAATATCGAAAGAATTTATGGGTGAAACAAGGCCATAGAATAATTCTTCATCCGGTTTCTCTTTTTGGAAAGTTCCTAAAATAAAGAATTATTAAATTCATGTATTGTATATATTGTATTAAGATTGATGCGTAATATATATTGACCCTTGTTCAGAGTATCATCCCAGTAACGCAGTGCTTAATTTTCTTTAAATGTGGGACGTACCAGTACTAAGCATCTTGACTTTTAAAGTAAGATTCTGGAAAAGTAAATCTTTGAGAAACATTCCCGTGAAGTCCTTGCAGTGTCCACAGTATTTAATCATTCTTTATGCGTGACTCGTCAAATTGGACTTGACAAATCGGCCATAACTCTTATGGTTAGCAGTATAATTAAGGTTAAGTTTAGTTTTAGGGTTAGATTTCAAGTTAAAATTACGGTTGGATTGAGTTAGAAATTGATCGGGGCTCAGATATATCGGGGGTTATTGCAGAGCTCATTTTGCTGGATACCTTGTTTGAGTTTTGCCTTGACAAATGTTAAAGAAAAAGTTCACAAATTTGTAAAATGAAGAAAAATGCCTGCTAACATCCTTGATATATCAAGTGTATTTCCTTTCTGGAATTTAACGTATTCGAAATTTTACTCTAGTAAATTTGTAAAACTAACCCGTAAGCATGTCCCAAATCATCAGAGTAGACCCCAGATTTTTGTCAATACAATATTTGTTTCTTGAGTGATGAACTCTGTGTATACTCGGTGTGTTGACCAAATAGTCCATCCATCCAGGTGCTTCAAATGCCTGCAAAAACATAATAACAGAATAACGGAAGACAAATCACAAGACAAAAAACCAGAATAAAAATATCGAATGTAAAATTGTTTCTTTAACTTGCTATAAAGTTATTCGTGATATAAACTTTATTTACTTTTTCCAGTAGGGTAGGGCTCAATTTTTAAAAATAAAGTTTTCTTAAGTGCTTACATCCTTTCCTCGATAATTGTACACTAATTTTAAATTTTGTTTTCTCAGTTTTATGCACATTTTTTGCAAACACTTTACAAATACAATACTAATACTATTTTTCTCCTATTTCTATGTATGTAAATCGAATGAAGAGTTGTTCTAGAATTTACTTTCTAAGTTAATACATAGACAGTAAATGCTAGAACAACTTTTTATCCTATTGATATGTGGCTTCTAAACGTTACAACAAAAATTGATGATCAGTCTTCTCTTCATTTTAAATTAAAGTAATTTTATAAATCGAGCATGTATAAGTTTATATGTAAATGAATTTAAATGTATAAATGTTTTGACTTACATTTGAATGCACCCAGAATTGATAGATGTAACTGAACTGATAGTGAACATAGAATATAGAGGGAGGAAATGCTACCGCTAGTGGCATCAAGAAAAGCTGCAGAAAGAAAAATCTCAAATCTTACAAAATAAATCAGTTTTTAATCTATGTTTAATATTTTAATCTCTATACAAAATTCAGACACACTATTAAAAATTTAAGAAGTCTAGTAAAATTGTTTATTGTAATTAATTTAAAGCAACATTGTTAATTTGGTAATTGATCTTCAATATTTGAATATTACAGTTTTTGGATAAATATACTTTTAGTTTAAATGAATTACACAAAATATATTTAAACTATTATATAATGTTGCTATTTTAATGTAAAAATATTATACCAAAAAATATTCAGTAGTATACCATTAGTATGTATAACGTGTGAATTAACAATAATAAAAATGCAATATGCATTATAGTATATGTTCTTTCAACTTATGTAACTTAATGACAAATATCAAAATTTTTAAAAAATATCGAAATCTAAGATTCACCATAGCCATATAACGATTGAAGGTTGGTATTCGAGCAGTTACTGAAAGATTGAATTCTTGAGGAGTATGGTGAACTTGATGAAATGCCCAAATGAAATTAATTTCTGTACATCAAAAATGTCTTCAAAATATATTTTCAAATCAAATCAACTCAAACCAAATTGTTTTCTTCTTATAAAATGCACACATTTATATTTACTGTTAAAAACAATAAAAGAATGGGCTGAAATACTAACTCGAGATTAGTGTTTAAATTTATGATTAAATAATGTTAATATTAACTTTATATTATAATCATACATTTTAATACATACTCAATATATTGTCAAAATGTATAATTACTATTCATTATAAAATCATATGTAATTGTGTAACATTTAGCTTTATGCCATGAAATTTACTATTACAAACAAATTTATCGACAATTTGTAACCAAAGTCTACAATGAATATTATATATATAGATATTCTAATAATAAAGATTCATAAAGTAATAAATAACTAAATAGGTATTTTGAAAGGACAGACCGTGTGCCCCTTTGTGAAAAAGGAAGCCACCAAAATCCACAATAACAAATGCAATAAGCCAAGTCCAGACTGAGTTCCAAGGCAAAGGATATATACAGTATCTATCATACAGCCAAGTATAGAGATTAAGCTCAAGACTACTGAACACCGTACTGCAAAAACAATAAACTTTCATTAAATAAAAAAATAAGAAAAACTGTTTCTATGAAGTATATCAAATTCCTTATAATATATTGAAACTGTATTGTTTTATTTTAAAACAAATGAACTATTATAAATTAAATTAGCATAATCGGTGGCGTGGAAAAGGGGTTGTTAGGGTTAACCCCCAACCCCCCAATTGGAGATAAAAAATGTGTTTTTGTAATACCGACCCACCCACCTTGGTCAATTAGTCGTTACGCCACTGAGAATAATAATTATAGATTCAATAACACATTATAGATTTAGTAATAGTTTAAAAATGAGACAATATTAGTATAAAAACCCCGGAATGAAGACAGATATAATGCAGAGTGATGAGCAGGCAGTTTCTCCAAATGATGGCATGCGCCTTCCTCGTAAATACATGATGATTAATTCAGGTATCATCACGATTGGCAAGATCTGTACTATCTATCAAGTAATAACATTTTACACTCTAAAAAGTATACGATTTTTCAATAGCATAAGATTTAACAGTATCAAACTTAGACTTATAAGACTTAATAGTATAAGATTTAATAAATAGATTATTCACCAGCAGAAAAATTGTAAGATTTAATAAACAGATGATTTACCAATAGAAAGCAATGTATACAATTTAATACCCAAAATGATATATCAATAAAAAGCATTGTAAGATTTAATAAACAGATTATTTACATAAACAGATTACTTTTATAAAAAGAAGTGTATAAGATTTAATAAACAGTTTATTTATCAATAAAAATCATTTTGTTATATTTAACTGAACTTAACATAATAAACAGATGATTTACCATTAAAAGCGCTGTAATATTTTATCTACCAAAACGAAAGCAACTTGATGTCTATTAAATGAATCGTTCACCAATGCTCAGCTCAAATATATGCATACTTTGAAAACTAAACTAAACGATTCTGAAGCACATGAGCTTTTGTAAAGAATACTTTTTTATAAACCACACTTAAACGTATCAGTTAATTGATCCGTGTATTGTCATTAAAACTTTGCTTGTATGCAAAATTTCAAGTCAATGGGTCAATGAGAAGTATATATATACCAACAAACGGATGAAGCTAATAAAAGTGTGGTAATAAAAATGACAATAATGTCTCCGAAACGCATTTATTAAATTTTTCACCTTATTAAAGTAGTTGGGAACATCGGCTGCATTCTCAAATGTTGATTCTGCTGGTGTTATCAAGTAAAGACACAGTCTGGCTCTCCATAGAGCTTCTGACACCAGATCCTTTGCTAAACCCGAGGATGCAGTTGCATTATCAAATACTGCAAAATCCATTCTTTGCTCAGTTTGTCAAGATCATAAAACAAGCAGAGAGTCTTTTTACATTCGATAAACCTAGTTAATATTAACTTATAAATGCGAATTTATAGTAACGGTATTTATAAGTTTATAATAACTTACGAATTTACAGTAAACTAATTTTATTAATTTAATTAGAATTAAATTAATAAAATGCACTGCACCATTAGAATTAGATTGATTTATATAATACTTCGTTATCAAGAAATCGACCTCAAAACATCTTCTGTGAAGTCTACATTATTTATCTGATCCCGAATGAGACGTAAAGCAGAAAATAATAATTTAAATCAAAATAAAGTCGAATTAATAAACCCGTCCTAGAAATAATTAGCGTTGATCATTTCAGTTGATAGTAAGTTTTATCAGATTGCGAAAAGATTACTATTGCATCACTGATAGAGTCATATAATGCCCATCATTGTGGTTGTTAAAAAAATCATGTTTGAGAAACTGTAGTTAAGAATCAAATCGATACATTTAAGAGTTAGTCAGTTAGTCAGTTAGCAATTAGGTTAGTTAGTTCAGTTAGATCAGTCAATCAATCAAACAGTCCGTCAGTCAGTCAGTCAGTCAGTTAATCAGTTAGTTAGTTTATAAGTTAGTTAGTTAGTTAGTTAGTTAGTTAGTTAGTTGGTTGGTTGGTTAGTAGGTTGGTTGGTTAGTAGGTTGGTTGGTTAGTAGGTTGGTTGGTTGATTGGTTGGTTAGTTAGTTAGTTAGTTCGTTAGTTAGTTAGTTAGTTAATTCTGTTTGCTTCTTGTCGTTAAATGATTTTCTCTCAGTTGATGGTTTGTCCTCACAGCTTAGGTGGAGCATGTGTGGTCTTTCCTGATACTGAGAGACGTCTGCGACATCGTCCCACGACGGTTAAACAGACGTTACACTTTTATTGATTGATTATTGATAGTTAGTTAGTTAGTTAGTTAGTTAGTTAGTTAGTTAGCTAGTTAGTTAGTTAATTAGTTAGTGAATAAATGGTTATAATCTCGAGGTAGCAACCTACATACATATACGATTTACATAATAATGTTCAATATAAGCTACAAAATACAAAAAATTGAAATAAAAATCATTTGAATCCGAAAAGAAACACCATATTAAAGTTAAAGCTAAAACTATTAAGACCTGAAGACTTTGCTCTCAAAATATATTATTGTTGATTAAAGTCAATTTTTCTGCATCTGAATATCTCTGCAACATTATCTGAGCAGAAATTTATAAACAGTTTCAGAAACTGGTCTTTCGAAAACTGATAACTCCATTGAATATTTGATGTTTTCTATTTTTCATTAACTTTCATTAATTTTCTTTCTGATTTTCTTCTGTTTGCTTCTTGTCGTTATCTTCGCTGATTTTCCAGTCTCGATATTTCTGTCATTTCTTATTCTTTAGTTGCATTGTACGTGTTCATGAATTAATTGCTTATTTGATTATTTCGTATATTGTTTGCTTGATGCTCTTTGTTTGTTTTTTCTTTTTTTCTAGTAGGCCTAACCCGCTTGTCCAAAATGGTTTAGTACATTTTGAAAATGTATAAATGAACGAAATATTAACTTTTATAATTGTGTATTAAAGAATGTTTGTTAAATATCTAAAAATTATGTTTTACCCACTTTTTTTCTCTATGATACAAATTAATTAACTTTTTATCGGTAACTTATCAGATTATATTTTATCTGATTAGATCTTAATCTTTTACAAAGATAAAGATATAGAGAGAACACCGATAAATTGTAATAATCTGATTTAATGTCATCATAGTTATAATATTAATTAATAGTTTTCAAAACTTTAAATAATGCAGCAAGTTATATAGAAGAAAATAATTAATTATAATATTTATGTTTCATTGTCTAAGATATCACTTATCTTTGTAATGTAATTCTAATGTAATTCTAATGTAACAATTGTCAAAATTTGATAACTTTATCGCGGTATCAGTAGATAGATATCTATTAATTGATAATAGATATCCATCTATTGGGAGATATGTCTGGGTGGGTTCATGAGAGTAACTTTAGGTTAATTTTGAGTGTTCTAAATTCTAATACCTCCAGAAATTCAAATAAAATTTGATGTCATATTTTTACTCTCTCGTGTATTGTATTAGGCTACTACGATGCATTGAATTAACATTCATAAACATGTATGAATATGAACTCTCTGAACGGTAAACAAAACTACCATTACCCCTTATATATTAAGTAAGTGATTCACATTACTAAGTGAGTACATCGCGTTATTATGTATTCATCCATCCATTCATCCATCCATGTATCCATCCACCCATTTATACATCCATTCATCCATTTATTCATTAATTAATTTATTAAATAAATCCATTCATCCATCCATCAATCAATCCATTGATTCATCCATCCACTTATTTATTCATCTAGAGGATTGATAAATAAATGGATGGATGTATACTATTGTATGGAGAGATGGAGAGAGAGGGTGGATAATGGATATAGATGAATTGTTGGATGAATGTATTGATACTATACATTCATCCCCCAATTCATCTATGTCCACCCCTCTCTCTCCTATCCCCCCACCCCCCTTCATGTAAAGTGATTTAAAAACCTAGCCCGAGGGTAATCAATGGATTAAAACTGCTCTGTTGACAGCTCAATTGACTTGTTATTTTTTGAAAATAAAGAACGTTTTGTTCGAAAGAAAGATAGATAAATAGATAGAGAGATTTATAGATGGATAAATAAATATATAAATAAATAATAGTTTATTATTGCAAAGGTTAAATGTCAGTCTCTCTCTCTCTCAGTCTCTTTGTAAGCTTATAAATATGTCGATCCATTTCTCTGCATGTCTATAGTTAACCTTCTATTACACACATTCGTTACAGATACTTTCTCTCTCTCTCTCTCTCTCTCTCTCTCTCTCTCTTTCTCTCTCTCTCTCTCTCTCTCTCTCTCTCTCTCTCTCTCATTGGTCAGTTAGCGGCTGTCTGCCTCTGCAGCTGCAACTCTAAACAAACTGTTATTTATTACTCTGTACTTAGCTTTAACAAAAATCAAGTGAGAACTTATCGTGTAAATTCGATTTAGTGTAAACTCGATTTAAATTTGCTGCTAACTTTAATTTCATCTAAACTATTAACTATAGTATTTTCTGCTAAGAGTAGGGCTTAACTAATTTTTAAATTCTTCTCTGTAATTTGGTTACTATTACATTATTAATTACAACATTATTTAATTTAACACGTGTGAACGAAATACGAAAATTATATTTTATTTGTAATAAATTAAATAGAAGAATATAGAGATAACATGAGGTCGTAATGTTAACACCTACAAGTATGTGTCTCTCCCTCTGTCTGGCTGCTTGTCTTCCTCTCTTGTTTCTCAATCTCTCTAACTTCCTGTGTATATCTGTTTCAGTTATCAACGTATCTTTCTGCTTACATATCTGTCTATATATCTGTCTCTATATCTCTACGTGTATCTCTCCGTGTATGATTTGGTTAATCTTATCTGTTTATCTGTCTATATATCTGTTTATTTGCCTATTTATCTGTATATCTGTAAACTATCAGATCGTTTACCTAAGCATAGTTTATTTATCAATTAAAATATTAATCTAAAAGAGGAGGGGGGGGACTGACATTAATATTTGAAAATGATAAAATTAAAGGATTTAACTTTGAGAAACACTTCTTTGAAATATTTTATATCGAATTTGTAATTTTTATTTTTCAATCTTTTTACCACAGAAATCATTCCTATAAAATCTCCGCATGCCTCCGTCCCTCACTCTCCACCCCCCTCAAGCCCTCATCCTCTCCCTCCATCTCTCCCTCACC